>JAPYYT010003904.1:0-11300 GCA_030522565.1 Ceratosolen corneri | reverse complement strand
TATATATATATATATACATATAGTTAAGTAATTGGTATAAAGTAAAAATGTATATTTTTATCGTTTATTTCATTGATTTTTCAAATATATTTATGCTAATAAGATTACTCAAGTATGGCAATGATGGTAGTGGATTACTTATTTATTATGATCGTGTACATGGTCAAATTCAACGTTATGTAATGTACACAAATTAAATCACTCGAAAATAAACTCTTTTTATTTATACTAAACAGTGCTCCATTACTTGAGTATTGCCAATCATAATTCTTTTATTTTAATTATTGATAAATGAGAATTGGCAATTGCCTTATGTAGTCAATACAATTTTTATGATATCAAATGTTTGCGATTCGTTATTAAGTACTGTGAATACTCTGACGATCTTTTGCTCTCACCAAAAAATATTCAAATCGGTTTTAATCATAACTTTGTAAACTCTTCTGTACAAAATTGTTTAAAATATTTTTAACTGCAGCTTTGTTAAATATTTATGATGAATGCCAAGCAAAGTTAAAATCACTAGATCTAAATCTTTAAGCCGAAAATGTTCTATATTATTCTCACATTACAGTAGTTTATTACCATGTATAAATTACTGATTATAATTCTCTTTTTCTTTAGGATAAATAAATTGAAAAACTTAAAAAAAAACTAAATAAAAAAAAACTAAAAAAATAAATAAATTGAAAAATAAATTGAAAATAATTAAATAAAAAAAAAACTGAGTTTCGTTTTGTGTAACTGACGTGAATAGAGCGCCATCTATTAAAAAATACTGGATATACATGTATATGAGGACGTTTATTTGAAAAATATTCCACGTACATTTCGAATAAAAATAATTAAAAGAATATATTTTCAAAGAATGAATTTCATTATTATAAAATCGTACCTATTAATAAATAATTTTTCCCAGTTTCGTTCTTTACTATTAAACAGTCACTTGAATAATTAAATTTAAAATTAATTGCTGCTATCAAGGTAATTCATATTAAATTGTTTATAAAATATGTTTACGGGCAAAAATATTTAAAATGTGATATTGTAAAACATATGACGGATCTGTTATTTAAAGATTGACCCTAATTAGCGCAGATGAAGTATTATTTTATATGAAGATCTTTTCCCTTGAAAATGATTAACATTAATTAAAGTTTCTGTTGACCATTGGTAACCATTAATATAGAGAAATAGAGTGTCAGAAACATTTTGTTAATGTACGCCTTAAAAAAACTACACCGAATTCACGTTTATATTGTTTTCATTTATTATTTAAATGCATTTCTGTGTATTTTCATTAATTATAAATATTGTATTGTATTATCTTAAAAAAGATAGTAAACATTAATTTTGCATTGGAAATGTAAAATGTTTTTAAGTATAATTAGTGAGTTATATTTTTTATAGTACCGAATCAGTCATTATTAATTAGAAATATTAACATCAAATAAGACGTGTTCTATTTGCGTTTGCAATTTACGCATTTATTGATAAAGTAATGGCATCCGAATTTTGTAAAATTGTTTTGTACTATTTAATCTTCAGCTTCTCGAAAACTCGCAGTAAAATAATTACTCTTTATTATCTACAGTCATGTAATAATGAAGCGTATAAGCCTGGTACAATACGATGAATATACGAAATACAATACGCATTTTTCTTGTTCGAGAAGCCTTTTCATGTAAATATATCAAACAATCATATTATAGTATCTCGGTTGACGTAATTTTTTGTTGTTGGAAAATTATTATATAGATATTTTAAATGCGGCATTTAAAAAATATTTAAAGGACGGACTAGATGGGAAAAAAATAAATATAAAATATACAAAAGATTAATATTCCTTTCAATATAGAACAAGATTTAAACATTTGATGCATTATGCAAATATTAAAATGAAATGTTGAAGTGATGTCGGAGCGTTACTATTCTAAAATATACATTAAATTTAAAGATAATTGTTTAGTTTTAAATCAATTATATCGATCATCGATTTGTATGTAATAGAAAAGTTTTTCTCAGATCAGCTTATCTTTCGTGCATAATACTAAAAGTATTTAATTAATAGTAGTTTAATTAGCTTAGAAAGATATTGTTAGCGAGATACATAATGCATTTGTTCATTAAATTCATAATAATAGTACGAATTACATCTACTACTACCTTGAAATTATAAAATCTAGTTTTCTAAGTTTACTTAATTTTTTAAATACTGTTGCAACTATGGTACACGATATAAAACATGTAATTAGTCAATATAAGTACACAATCAAGTGTTTTATAATAATAAATATGCATTAAAAATGACTTCTTTAAAATCTTTTGTAAGAACTTGCTTTAAAACAGAACAATCTTACATGATTATATAAAAAAAATCTATAACGGACGAACGAGTTTAACCTTTATAAAAAGGCCGTAAAATTATTACTCAAATAGATGTTCACAACGATTGTTAAATCATAATTGCTGACAATAAAGTGTCAATGGAACATGTGAAAAATGGTAAGTAAATAAATGATGTGTACAAACATTAAAGATATTCAGCTGTTTAGGTAACGTGTAACAATGAACCTTGTAAGATAATATATACATTAAAACAAAAGAATATATTTAAAATTAATATTTATGGAATAAGACAAAAAATGTTACCAGGAGGATAGAACTGTGTATGATGTAGATTTGATAAATTTCGAAATACGTATTATTACTTTGACGATAAAAAGTTTAATGAATAAACAAGACATACGATTTGGTTTAAGAATATAGAATAGTACATAATAATAACTAACAGCATAACCGCTGACAATGCGATCACTTCTATATTAAATTATTATTATGTAATTGTTATTCTTTTTTGTCTTGTAAATACAAAAAATTTCAAATAACCTACGGTTAATATATAGTATTGCACTTGTTACGCAGCATTTACAAAAATAAAAAAATACCCATACCGAAAATTAAAATGAAGAATTAGAAGAAAATCAATTTATATTAAAAATGAATTATTTCGATAAAATGAAATTACGTCGGACGTCCCAGTGGCGTTACAACGACATTAAAAATTTAATTCATTTAAAACTATCGAGCTATCGAGTGCGGAACAAATTTTGAAACTACTTTTGAAATTAGGAATTTTATATAATTATTTGCACACACATTGTATTAGTAAAACTAACTTTTGTGTAAGATATTTGCTTGTTTCTGGCAAGCTGGCGTAGCTACCTAAATTAATATACATTCATTATCAGAGCATTAAACATTCGAATTGTTGGAATTGCAAACCTCAGCTCAAGGAATAGAAACGATACCATGACATCGTAAAATATATTGTCGATTATGGGTGCCCGTGTACAGTGTGTGCTTACACCGAACACTCAATGCCTGCGGTGGGTCACTTAGTCAAAGGATGCCTCGCGGTTCTCCAGACAATATGTAAACAAACATTTTAATTAACGCATTATCTCGTCGACGACAAAGCAATCGATGCTCCCGGCGGTACAGATATCGTCGAGAAAGCGACGGGCAAAAGCTACGTGTGAGAATACAAGAGCGCCGGTCGATGCGAATAACGACAAGGAATAAATGTGAGGTGAAGCGATAGTAATGCGCGGGCGCGCAAAACAAAGCGCATCTGTAGAAAAGGAAGGTAAGAGAAACGCGGGGGCGTAATTGTGCAACAGCGGACGGAGCACAACGTCTCGTTTCTAAATATAGGCGCAGCACCGTCATGTTTTGCCGTTGAAATCGAAGATACTTCCGGTGCACAATTGCGAGATGAATGGAAGCGTCTGTGGCTTATGGGGAAGGCGGCTGACGATTCCGTGAGCTTATCGTAAATCTATGGTATAAATGATGATAAACACCGCCGGGCAGTGTTCTTGCGATGTTTGGCCTCGTATTCTTCAGTCTTGTAAAGATAATGGAGGTGAGGCAGACAAGCTTATAGAGTTGGGAAGAAGAAATCGGGCGCCCGTGAGCCGGATAAGGAAGACGTTTCTCACGCGAAACTATAATAATGTACAGCGAGCGCTCGCTGAGATTTTTATTTTGCCATTGTCTGAGTAAAAGAGGCTTGAGCAGCGTCGATACGTAAACAATTTTTGTTGCACAACGGAACGATTCAGGAGAGGAAAATGAAAAATTACAACTACAAAGTCCGATCATCGGTACAAATAATTAGCAATAATTATTAGCGATCTTTTGTAATATGAATATTATTAACTAATTGCAGTAATTTCAAAATTATAATAAATGATAGGCATTGGTGAATATTTACGGGTAATCTCATTGAAATAAGTAAAAGAAATTACGTATCGATTTGTAAATTGGTTAAATTGAACCAAGCTATTCATTCCCACATAACAATTACAATCGATTATTTGTACAATGTAAAAATAATAAAATTGTTTGTTATGATTTTAAAAAGTTTGTACATAGGTTTAAGCTGAAATGCCTGTATTGATAATGGTAGTAGGTATTATATAATTCTTAATGTTTGATTAGTAAATATTATTGAAAGACATAGTTTGCATGTTATATACTAAAGGCAATTAAAAGCACTTTTTGCTCTGATAATTATAACATTTATGAATTTACCGTAACTTTCATCGAAAATTTTGTCAATCATTTATTAACGTACATTACACCGAACTAATTTCAGAAATGTTATCAAAAATATAAGTCTACCTATTTAGACGCATTATTAATTTATTAAATATTGAAAAAGACGGTATATATTGACAAATTGATAATTTAAATATTAATCCAATGAAGCTCGAAGGTCGTATGTAATTTATGCATTTAATTATTCATCCATTATCGTTATCATCAACGAAGATCCAAATTGGAGTTTATATTGATTTCTCTTTTTAAACAAAATTTCAGAAATTCCCATATAATTTAAATATTGCATTAAAAAGTAGTATTACGTTTACAGTTAATCGGCCATTGCGCAGGTTCATTAATTACCGTTAGGTACAGCCGACGATTATTCGCACAAGCAATTAGTTTACAGTTTTGCAAATTATTATACATACTTTGTTCTTTGGCTGCTGAATTCTTAAGCGTTTGATTATTCTATTTTTAAATTTAATTTTCTACTTACGCGCGTTTCCTATGCCCGACAACCATTTAACGCGATACTTGCATATAATGCGCATATCGCGGTGCAGTCGAATGAATTTGAAAATGTATAGAATTGTATGGGCAATTAAGTATATTATTAGTTGATGAGTATATAGTATTAAGCGCGCAAATGTCCTTAAATGTTGATTAAGCGATCGTGGTGAATAGTTAGGATCATAAAAAAGACGTCCCATTTACCGCGCGATTATACATATTTAAATAAAGATGCGTTAGTTGTCACTTCTGCTGGTACTTCGCGTACAATCGCATGCATTCAAATAATAAGATCTTGTATAGTGGCCTTCGTAAGCTTGAAAGTGATCTAAAATGGCGCTGTCTTCAAAGGCTCAAGTGCCAACTCGAGATACAGAATAATTTTGACATATAGGGGGAGCGCATCGTCAAAGCTGCCCCGTCATGCAAAACGTGAATGATCGTTAATTAAAAGAAAACCACGCGCGTGAAATGCAGGCGCGCCCGCATTCATCTCATTAATACCCCCAGGTTGTTTAATACTTTGGCGGTGGTTCAGTGAACCTCTGACCCGCTTGATGTGTGTTTAGAGAGGCGCGTAGCGTAAAGTTGCCTCGCTCCGAGATTTCGCTCCAACATAACCAGCCTCAGCGAGGAGAGAGGAGAGATGTGCCGATGCGAGTGCTCGCTCGCTCTAATGGCAATCAGCGCTTGTTAATTGCTCGATGATAATTAAGTTCGCGCCGCTGCACAGCCGACTTCCGAGTCGCGGAGCTTCTATGCCACTGCGCTTTAATCGAGTTTCGCTAATGCGAGGTTCAGCCTAGTCAGGTCCCCGACATTTTATTAATCGCAAATCGCTTTTACGTGCTAATAGGTATGCAGCAAGGTCTGCCTCATTGCGATTATAGTAGTCCTACGTGGGCGAATTTTTTTTTAGCGAAGGGCGCCATCGTTGATGCAGTTACTTGGTATTTCATTTGACAGATTGAGGTGGGGAATTTTCGTGGCCGTGGCTGTTGCCGCTTTTGGCTATTTTCTCCAAAAGAGCATTAAGGGTAATATTGCTTCGAAGGTTTTTTAATAGATTGGGTGGTAAGTAGACTGGCCTTCGTCCTTTGCTCTGCGTAACTTTTAACTTCAAATTGTCAAACCGCTTAGATTGTAGTTTGGCATAATATGATAATGAATAACTGTCGAGCCTCGATATTTTATGCACCAGAGCCTAACACATCTTTGTTTTGAAACTAGAACTGCGGCGATCTAACATTAATGCTGAAGCAAAACAATCGCACGCGTTAACAATCCAATAAATTAAAATGCGTGTAGCGTGCGTGATTAATTGCGTCGATAGAATGCGTGAAAATAGTGGCAGGCATGAAACTATAAAATTACAGTTCAGAGAGGATGCTAACCCACCAATATGGAAAAGTTATTAGCCACTGCGCATGCTATACAACAAAATTTAACAACGTCTCAATGCTTGCAACGGTAATTCTTTCCATTGTGTTATTTGTTTATTCGTATACACTTTTACCAAGTGATTTCACGTCTTATTTACACCTGACTTTACGATTCTTTTCTCGTTCCCAGCTCGAATTACGCACATTAATATCAATGTTACGGCTTCATTAGCATCAAGATATTGAACGGTAATCCATGTAAATAATGTGGATTTGCTAATTCATTCCAGACTTCAGTCTCGAAAATTGTTAGAACGCATATTCTAATCGGCAGTGACATTCACTTATAAGAAAGAGCACGTAATTTAAGCGTCAATTTGATCACTTCGGGAAAAACGAAAGTTTAACATTATAAGTATAATATATAATGTACTTGAATGCTTCTGTCTCAAGGGCTGAACTTGCGTTGACCGTTGTTATTACTTATAGAAAGCATTAAAATTATAACAATCTGTTATTCTCCTCCTCACTGATTTATATTGTTTTTTTGCGAAAATTCGTACAGTAGCAATTACTTCAACTTGGCTGAAGAATTAATTTGCTGCCGCATCGATGCGAAATCGGGCCCTTTGATTACTAACGTAAAGCACTCGCATGGTAGTGAGCCACCTAGGGATTATTCAAATCATTAGTTTATGGCGCGTAAAGTATGATGGGCTCGTTGAGTGTACAGAGTTGCTTGTTTATTTTATACCGTTATTACGGGGATGAAGTGCCGTCTTAAATACGCTTGGCTGGCCATTCTTTCGCAATAGTACAAACGGCACTAGTTGTACACGTTTAGTAGTGCATTCAGTGTAGTTGTAACTTTATAACTTGATTCTGTAAATTGGTGTTTTTTTTTCTTTCTTTTTCTTTTTTCTTGACCATATTCTTGGAGGCCGTACCCACACAAATATCGCCATATATAATATGATATATTAATTTATGTTGTACATTAATTATCTTATTCTGTTTTTGTTTCCTTCTCAAGCACAGTCATTTATATGGTATTTTTTCGTTGTTTTTTTCCTGTATACGATATGGTCTTGGATGAACATATGGGGTAACTAAACTAGTAGACAATTTAAAAAAAAAAAAATTTGTTGGAAATTCATTGAAATTCAAAAAATTACTTTACATTCCAAAATATTTGGTGGCTCATGAAATCTATTCATAATTTTTTATTTAACGCAGTTCCATCACATCGATATTTATAATGTACAAAGAACGTTTTCGTCACCCATTCGGATCACTTTACCATTCGTCATTTTCCACCTCAGAAAAATAATAAATTACAGAATTCGTTACTGTTTTACTCATTTAATGGCCGCCATTGAAAAATGAAAGTGCTATTTTGCAGCGTGACAAGTGTAATTCAATTGAGACGCTTCGAACGTTTGAAATCTGTGATAACCACGACTTATGTTGCAATCTCATTTATGATGTAACTGCCGAAACTCAATCGTCACTTATATAACATTATTCCTTACGACGATTTTCAATTGAAGTGAAGACATATTACCGAACTAGTACGACCGAGGGTTGCGTAAATTTTGTATCTTTCTCTCTTATATCTTTGTCTTGCGTTGAGTTCCGCTTAGTTCTGTCAAATAATGTCTAATAGGCATTTACATTGGTATTCCTAGTTCCCCGATTGCCGTCGACACAACTCGCCAAAGCACCATCCAATGCATTTTTGCGCTGCCTCCACCTCCCGTTAACTTAGCCCTTTCGCAACCGATCGGTGCGGCGCGCCTCTTGATTGGCATTTAGGGCATATATATTTATTAATAGAGGCATATTACGGGTGGTAGAAGCTCTTGGTGTGCGCGCTGCTGAAAAGAAAGAGTTCTGGAGTGGGGCTCGCATATCACGTAGCGAGCAGGTTTCTCTTGAGACAAGCCTCTCAGACGTCGAGCCTCCTATACACCTTTTGCCTCGATGAAGAGCATCAGCTGCCACTTGGACACGTGCCACGGAGGCTTTATTCGTCTTTTACTTCTGCTGCTGTCCTTTCTTACCGCCTTCTCTTCGTTACGTGTTCTTGCCACTTGGATCGCTCGGCCATCGCCGCTCCTCTTCCCTCCCTTACCAAACCAAACCAACCAAAATTTCTGCCTCGTCGGCTATTCCCATGCGATATTTCATTAAAATCTCAAACGGAAGTCGTCGCCTCGATTTTTCGGCACCACATTTATAATAAGTCCCCTGTTTTTATAGCTCGTCGCGAGAATCACGTCGATCAAAATTGCGCCTGATTAATTACGACGATGCGCGCGTGCTCGATAGCTGTTCCATAAAATTGTAATTACAGTGGCATCGTTAGGAGGAGCAACTATATTTCTTCGAAATTCTGCTGCTTGCATTAAAATAATACGTGCGAGCTCCCATACGCGCTTACACACGGATTGTTAATCGTAATTGATTATTAATGCGCGCCGCGCGTGTTTGTATAATTTTTTTTTTCTTTTAAGGCGTATTTCAATTATCACGTGGTATTAAGTAATGGAAATGAAATTTTATACGCATTTGCGTCACCTTAATACCACTGTTTCATTTTATAATCTAATCCATGGTTACGCACCATCGAAAATATTTTCACATTATGCATTTAATTTATTGACACGACTTCTTAATTCCAGTGTTTATATTTTCATTCTAACATGAATATTCATTGGCTCTATTTTGAAATTTAAATTCGCATGAGAATGGTTGACGTTTGGGCATTATCAAGCCAAGCGGAAGCAAATTCCCTGACGAAATAAGGAATTAGGTTTCCTCTCTTTTGCGCCACGAGCCTAAATTCGTATAAATTCTGTTGCATCCAACACGATATTATTAAGCGTCACGGCGACCGAACGCACCATTACTGACGATAATATAAATTGGCCGTCGCATTGCAAAAGACATAATAAAATTGAGGATTTGCGACGATTGGAATAATGCATTGAGCGGGCAAAAGCGACAATTCACCCCGCGTTAATTATAACCGATCGAGAATTTCATTAGAAACTTACTCATTACATCGAGCTTTCATCGAAGACGCTTATAAATCATGAATTTGAATGAAAATATCGGCAGGCGCAAGGGGCCGCGATATTTCCGCGTCACAAAGCTATTAATGCGATTGCCCCCATAAGCACGACTATTAAAGCAAGGCACACACCTTGTCGAGCAGTCAAACGTCGCACGAGGGTCGCCACATGGCCAATATTTTCATCCTTCCTCTCCTCCTTCTGCAGCAGCGACACAGCATCTTGCCGAAGCAATGCATGGGCAGGTGTCCGGGGCGGACAATTGTCCGGGCGGAGGAGGAGGAGGAGGAGGAGGCGCCAAAAATCTGTAGTCAGGGGCGCGCGAGCGGCACACGTGCGGAGCGTGGCAGGAGTCTCCGGGCAGATGTTTTTGCTCAAAACCTCGGCTCTCTTTCCTCCTCTCCTTCCCTTTTCTCCATTCTGATGATCGCGCGGGCGCTTTTCGTCGCTTGCGTTATTTTATCTCGGGCCCCGTAATAATCGAGCAGGTGCCACGAGCGCCTTTACATCTGCGTGCTCGAGCCTCCTCCTATTCCATTACCATTTGTTTTTCCAAGGCTGATGAGAGCAGCGTATATTTCTTGCCCACGACTTTCGTTACGCGGAAGTGACTCGCGCGCTCCGTAACTCTAACCCACCAAACTTCATTTCGATACTCTCAGTACTTTTTTCTTCATCTTTTTTTATCCTCGGAGCCTTTTTCTTGCGCTTACGTTCATGCTCACGATTATATTTACGCTTTATGTGCTTATGGGCGCCGTGAGCTTTTTATGGGAACCATGGGAACGATACTTACTTCTTGTATTTAGAGATTTTCGGTAGTTTTCGGGGCCCAGTGGGCTTCCTATTGGAATTATCGTTTATTTTAAAAGCGATTAGAAGCAATAGCAACCGTCAGTTTAGAGTTTGTTTGTTTTATTTATTTTATCGGCCTCCCTTGCTATTATTATTATTATTATGTTATTCGCTCGCGAAGACGAGATCCTCGACTTTTTCTTGACATTTTTTGCGCAATTTAAGGCTCGTCCGTCGACGATAACATTTTAGCCGAGAGTTAATGCAATGTACGGGCAACGAGAGCATTATCTTGTCGGGGCCATCTCCTGCCGAATAAGCTATTCAATCCATTATCCTCATACGTAATAAACAAGAGGGCCAGATAAACCATTTATACGAGGCTTTTTACTCGATCGATCGATCTGATAATAGGAGGGACAGCGGAAATTCGCTCGATTTCTATCGGGGTTAGAGGCGTGAGGCTCTACGCACTCTTTACGTACCAGAGTAGCCGGAGGTCAGAAATACAAGTCGTTGTAAAGGACGAGTCTAGCGGAAAATCCCATTGACCGAAAAAGCTGGCGAAAACATTTCCATTTAACGCGTCCTTAAGGCCACTTTTACGGGTCGCCCTCATCCCGTCCCGTTCTTTCTAACTTATACCGCCTGCATTTATCTCGAGCATTTCTTTAGTGGCGAACAGCTGCCGATGTCGAAGCCTTAAAAAGCTTCTTTACGTTTACGTGGCGTAGGTATACACAGGTGCTCTTGGATCGATACTCGTCGTTGTCGCATTGGAACTTGGCGAGCTCTATCGATCACTCCTTACCTCATAGTGGATCGCGACGACTTTTTCCCTCTCTCTCTCTCTCCCTCTCCCTCCCTCTCTCTCTCTCTCTCTCTCTCCCCCTCTCCCCCCCCCTCCCCCTCCCCCCCCCTCCCC
>JAPYYT010003903.1:0-11300 GCA_030522565.1 Ceratosolen corneri | reverse complement strand
TAGAAAAAGCACACACACGTGTTTAAAGTCAATAATCCTATCTCCAACATCACTCCTATTATATCCTCACTCCTTAATACCAGGGAGTGCATACAGTCACACAAGGTAAAACCTCTATCAATCGGTCAGGTCGGAAGAGGTAAAGCTGAGCCCACGAGAGAGCTGGATAGATGGTACCTCAACATTTCTCAACACGGGGCTACGTCGTCGTGGTCATCGCCGAGTCTCTGATGGGCGTCCATCAGAGTTTTAAGCCCATTTTAAGTCGGTTTAAGCCACCTTGACACGATCGCTATCGTACGTACTACTAGTTAGTCTCTAATCAATTGTCTCCTCGCATTCCTAAGCTATTGTAATAAATCATTCGTTGTCTTGTTCATCGATCCCTTTGGAGCCGTACGCAGCATCACTTGCATCTCACATTGGGTCAGTGCAAGCAGAAGCAACTTGGCTATATCGGTAAGCGAGCGAGCCTTTCCTCGAAATTTGCGCTGGACTTATGGAGAATCAGTAGTAGAGTAGGGGAGGAAAAATGGATTGCATGGTCGAGAGATGGGCGCAGACTTCAACACGACGAGTGGCTGCCGACTTCTTCACTTTGAATCGCTCGGGAAGTCGCGCGCCTGCCCGTACGGAGATCAGCGCGCTTTAGCATTGGTATACAATTTATTTGGCCTTTCAAGTTTCAAGCACTGACGAGGAGTGGCCGCATGGTACCGCTGGAACCTCGTGTCTGCCTGTCTGAGGAAGACAAGCAGGTTATGTTTGCACAGGCGCTCGTGAATGAGAGCCTTGTTAGTGTGGCCCGATGGGTTGGCTCCGTTGGGCATTTGTCAGTATGTAAGCGAATTAATGAATAATGAAGGGTGCGGATAAACGCGGGGATAAATAAAGGAAAGCAAGATTTGGATTGAACGGCGTTATTGAGAGATCGATATTGTGTATAATAGGAGGGCGCGATGGCACTGTCAACAGGTGAGTCTTCGCGAAGAAATAGCTGGTTACTATAATTGGCAATTGTTATGTTGTGGCTTATTATTGAATTTATTGTTTGTGCAGGCTTGATGAGTTATCTGAGGGGCGATAATAGCGACGAGCCATTGACGAAGCGATTGAAATTGGCGGAAAATGTTCTCTATAGTCCCGATATTACCTTTGCGTGGAAAGAGGATTGCATATTTCGTTGGCTATACAGCGAGCTGTCGGACGAAAGTAATTCTGAAATTTGGATGACGATTCATCGTTGCTTGTCGGCAAATCCGACGATCCTCACGAGCCTCTCTCTGGAATTTCGAAAGTTACTCGCTGCGAAATTAATTCAGTCATTGTATGATTTCCCGGGAAAATTTGTTTCGGAAGAGATGTTGAAATGTTGCGATTATATTTTTTCAATTAGTAGTGGGCAAAGTTACTCGATTATAAAAAATATCGAGCTGCCATTAACTAGGGCTTTAGTGACATTTACGCTTAAAGTTCTTAATTCCGATGGATTGGAGCATGATTGTCAATTTGTCAATCGTCATTTAGCAATGGAAAGCATGGAGTGTGCAATTGGTATGACTGTTAAGATTTGTAAGCAAAACTTTTCGGATAAGAAGAGCTTTACGACGATGTTTATAGACGAGCTTTTGTTTCCTCTTGCTTCGCTCATAGAAACTATTAAGACTCAAAGAATATCATCGAAGCTAATTATAAAAAGTTATAAATGTATCAAAAATTTAATGTTTGGCACCGCAAGAAATGTTTCATTGTTGAATGAAAGCAAAAATATATCCGACGACAGTGAAGTGTTTTTAGATACTTTGAAGAATAAAATTAGTGGAGAAAAGTTTAAAGATATTAAGGCTGCATTTATTATTTTGTTTGAAAGTGTAGTCAATGCTTTTCGACAGAATTCTACAATTGTAGATATTATTTTACGCAAACTTTGGAAATGTATACAGCATAAGGAACAGTCTAAACAAATATTAGCAGCATTACTCGAAACTTCAATAGATGTATCTTATAATTTTGATAATGAAATCGATGGTTATACGCTCAAATTATTTTTGGAAACGCAAATTGCGGAAATTGGATCAAAGAAGAAACGTTTTAAATGTTCAGATTATGAATTATTGACTGCAATAGCGAAACTGAATCCATTGATTATAGAGAGTGAGATACAGCATTTATTAGAGAGAATGTTTTTTGAACAGAAGATATGTGAAAAAGAAATAATTGCGTATGAGAATTTATTAACAGAATTATGGAGAGCAACTGTTCGTTTACGAAGGCAGCACAAATTTCTCTCAAAATTTTTATTAGCAATTAATAGCTTGAAAGAAAAAGAAATAAATATTGAATTGATCGATACATTCGAATTACCAGAAAAGTTTATTGTAGAATTTTGTAAAGATTTGAAAAGTCAAACTACAAGCGCTCAAATTCTTGCGATATTTAACACACTTCTTTTTCATTTGAAAACTGATTGCCTTAGTGAACTCAAAATACTTAATGTAATGAGTGAGTAATTATTTTTTATGTTTATTAATTATTATTATAATCAACAATAATTTATTTCGTTATTAATTTATGTTTTTCAGCACACACATGCTTATCAATTAAAATTATTGCAAATTTTATTGTTATTTTCTTTGAGCAAGTCAATTTTTTAGACAGTTCATTGACATACGATTGGCAAATTAAATTTTATCAAACATTCACTAATTTACAAAGTACTCTCACTTTGTTTAGCGAAACTCTGTATGAAAGTATTGCCCAGCTGAAACCAATTATTTTTACATCATTTGCAATTATTGTGAAGATTTGGTGTGAAGCCGATGATTTATTACGTTATTATGTACCAAATATAGCTTGTAATGAATTAAGTTTTCCAATAACTGAAACTCAATTAAAGAAGTTCAAACAAATGTTTAAAGAGAGTAAAAATCAAGACTGCGCAGAATCATTGGTAATATATATTTTTATAATATATTGATATTGAAACAAAATACCTTAAGAAAAATAACTTTGTATTATTTTAATACATTTTTATATAGAATCAACTTATACTATTCAAATTAGTAATTTATAATCATAATAAGATCCAACCAATCAAGGAAAAGATTATTGTACAGTTATGGTCAGTAATAATAGAAAATCATTTTGAAATTATTGAATCTTTTAATGAAATACAGATGTTAAAATTGACTTCACGTTTTGTTCAAGAAGCAAGTCGTACGTCTGATAATTTATCTAAATGGACATTAGTTTTGAAACGAAATATGTCAAGAATAACAAAAGTATTTGCTACAGCTTTAGCACTGCAAATCATTTCAAATATCGTTGGAGACATTGAATCCGCTTCAACAAAAACGATCATAGAAAATGTTGATTTTGTAAGTACATTAAATTTTAATGCAATTTAAAATAATATTGTATTTATTTAATTTGAGTTTTAAATTTAGGAAGCAGTATTAAAATCCATGGATGATCAAATAACCTGCAAAAAGGCACTTAAATATGCAAATAAAGAAATTGCAAAACAAGATTTTAAATCTGTAAATATTGTAGATGCTGATAAAATAAAACGTAATTTAATCTTTATGTCAAATTTACCACTTTCAAATCTTAATATTACGATACAAAAGTTTTTATTTTTGGTATTGTATACATTTGCCGAAGAAACCAAACATATAGCTGATTTTAAGGACGTCATTTCAAATTTATACACAGGTGAATTTAAACTTCATATTTCATAAGTTTATATTTAAAATTTTAGTTACAATAAATCCAATATATTGATTTTATTCTTCCTATCTAGATTTGCTTTCTCAGAATAATTTTGACATTTTAAATAATGTATCAAAACCATTAATTGTAATCAATCACTTTAAAGATAATCAAGTGGTACTTTTTAAAATTGTCAAATCATCTTTAAACAAGTCATCTATTTTATCATTTTGGCAAGAATTTATCGATAACAATGAATGCAGTAGAAAAATAAGCTCAATTCTTTTAATTTGTCTTGAAAGTTCAAAAAACAAACTTTGTATGAATAGCCATAAAGATACCTTACAAAGTTTATACCTGAAATTAAGTAATGAAATTGTTGAAGAACTGAATGAAGAAATAAGCAGTTCATACGAAGTTGCTGGGCTTCGAATACTTGCAAAATCAGTTTTAACAAAAAAACAGGAATCAAACGATAATTTAAAATCTTGTGTGGAACTAACACTTAAAAATGTAACGAAGGTAAATATTATTTTCATCTTTCTCTGTACAACTATTTAGTTTGATTATTATAATTTTAATTTTAAATATTAATGCTTTGTTCTAGGATACAGGCAAATTATACGATGATAAATTAATACACGAAATTTTACAATTATCTTTAGTTGTATTAGAGAACAGAAAAAACTTTAGTATCAGTGATGATATAATAAAAAATTTATGCATTTTATTCATTAGTAATCCTAATGGAAAAATATTTTTTCATTTTCTTGAAATCCTAAAAGATAATGAATTTCAATTTTTCATAAACTCCTTCAACAAAAAAACAGTACAATATAATTCAAATATTTAAATTAAAATGAATCGATTTAAGTTAAATATTCATTAAATATTCATTTTTACAGAAAGAAAGCTTAGTAAATAGCAATGTTCAAGATTTAGAAAAGCTAACTAAAATTTGGGAAATTCTTTCAAAAGCTGAAACAAAAGTGACCCGTGCAAAAGCATTGGGATCATCTGTAAATAATCTTTTCAAAGACTTACTTGCTTTAAAAATCAAAGACTTTTCATGTATATTTTTCTTTAAAATATGCCGAACTTTTATTACATCAAAAAGAATGCTTCGATTGACACATATTTTGGTTGATTCCATTTTTGTATCATCGATGGAATGTTTAAATAACTTAAATAAAGAAGCTAAATTGTCAACATGTCAAGAGGCTTTAGGACTTTGTTTAGATTTTATGAGATCAAAATTAGACTTTCTACTTGATAGATTATCTATATTTACAAATCTATTTAGAAAAATACTTAAAATAGTTTTCCAAGAGGCAAAAAATATTGAATTTTCAGATGAACGAATGTTAAAAATTCTAGCAATAGACATTGAAAAGTAAATAGATAAAATATAACATGTAATTTATCATTTTAATTAACGTGAAATTCAACTAATGTAAATTCTAATTTTTTTTTTATTAGGTTTTGTACATTTTTTGCAAAGTTAAAAAAAGACGTTGTAAGAATAACTCCATATTTAATTGCTGACTTAATTGAAGCATCTCATGCTACGGTTTTACCACACTTTTTGAAGGTAAAGTATTTCCATGTATTTTAAATTAAATTTATTATTAATTGGTAAATTTTATATAATTTTTTTAGATGTCAATTGAATTTTCAATTTCTCATCTTCTTAATAATTGTGATCGACACGCTGTTAGTTATTTATCCCGAACATTACCAACATCAGCCCAACAAATTTTTAAATCTAACTATCAAAACTATATAAAATATAATAAATTTACTGGAAAAATATAAATGTACATTTATATTTAATATTTGTACCATTTGTAAAGAGTTTAATATATTGTAAATATATTTATATATAAATTATTTTTTCATTATTAAATTTCTACCTATTTTTAGACATTCGGTATTTTTTCTGAATTTTAGCATTTTTAATTAAAAAAAATTGTATATATTAAAGAAAATTAGTTTTTACTTTTAGATTTCAATTAATCCTTTTTTTCATAAACAATTTTTATTACTTCTCAGCTAATTCTTTAATTTTTAAACATCTTTATATTAGTTTTCTTAACTTCATATTCATATTATGTTATTATAATTAAATTTTCTTAATTTTATATTGACGGGAATAATATTTAAGTTAAAATAATATTTTCCGATTATTTTTAGTCTCATATTTTTATATTACAATTTTAATTCATAATCTCTAAAAGATAGCTCAAACCAGTAATGCTACATTACTTATTCTCATATGTGTCCAGTTTATTTCTAATGATTTTATATAAATTTCATGAAATTCTAATTTATCATCAAATTATAAACTCGATTTAACTACTTTGATTATTTACACATTATTAATGTATTTAAGATACATAAATTTTCAGGTTCCTAATTAAGATAAATCAAGGATTTCTTATTCAATTTTGTTAATAATATCTGTACTACATCTAATTTCGATATTGTGCAGTTATTAGTTGTATTTTTTACAATTGCAATACAATTGATTTCCAATTTTTTTTCAATTTTTCAATCTGCTAAAACGATTACACATTATTATATTCATATGCTTGTTAAATTTTTCATAAACATATATGCATATATTACATTTATGATAATTTTCTATTTATTTTTACTCGTTTATTTTTTAATAAATATATTATTTATCGACTTTGTCCGCGTTTCTTTCTATACACATTTTTTAAATTTATGTAAATGATTAGAATACTTCATCATTCTCCTGTCACTCCAATTATTTTCTTATGTAATATAAAAATATGTATTTATATTAAACTCATAGATATAGCAAAGTTAACTTAAAAACGTATATTCCATATTGCTTATATTCTTAATTTTAAAATAAATTAGTTTTTTTTCATCTTTCTTTCACCAAAGCAAATTGAACAAGTATTAATTAAAATGTTATTCTTTAATATTTTTCTTCTTTCATCTCGAATGATATTTTTTTTTTGGTAAAGTGTTTTATTGACTTCATACTGATGTGTATGTTAATTTCAGTTAATACTAAATAAAATAAGAAAAATAATAAATCCATTAAATTGCAGATCTAATTCAAAATAATTTAATAATTCTAATCAAATTTGTGATGCTGTGTTAGACTCAATTGAAATTAATTTCAACGTAAGTTATATATATATATATATATATATATATATACACATGAAATACTGTCAAAAGATAAATATTATTTAAATGTCCAGAATTTCTAAGCCGGGTATATTGCAGGTCTTTAATAATTTAGGCAAACATTTTCATACATTATCAATTATTAATTTGATTTTTATAGGAAGCTAGCCAAGTCGAGCCGATATTTCAGATCTAAGGTTTTGCCTTGCATGCATATAAGCATTTGTAGGTGTCAGATGTGCGTATAACCAGCGATTAAGCCAAGTTTTACCAACATCTGCTCGCTTTGGAGATTCAGATAAGAATAATTCCGCCTCACTTTTCCAAAGTACGCAACTATGTAGGTAATAAAACTGCAAAGGTAGGAACAAAGAGAATAAAACGAATTTTTCTTTTAGTTGAATGTGGAGCGAAGGTCGCAACTGTAGAACGAACGCTTAATTGTTTTATTATTTTACGAGTTCAGAGCCTCGTTATGCGGGCTTGAAACAACCAAAAACTCAAAGCTTTTCATTAAATTCATTCTTTTACTCTATAAGGCCTTAAAGCATTTATTTAAAATTTCTGGGAAATGCGTAGTTTGCAGGGCACACATAAAACAAGCGCTTATTCTCAAATGCATGTGAATTTAGCAGATCTTATTAGTAACTTGCAAATCTTCTTTGCGATGAAAGTTTTGAACTTTGTTAAGTTTTGTTTGGCTCGATTTCACTGTATAATCTGCAAACATTTGATTATTTACATATTGACGTTGAAAACTATGACTTTTATTAAATTAAGAAAATCGTATAAATTAAACAGAACATTTAAGAAACCATTTTTACCGTATAATTTTAGATAGACGACATTATAAATATAAACAATTAAAATGCTCGAGTTAAACCAATACAATATTATCTCGTCATTTGACTCAGTTTCTTTGATGATCAAATAGTATTCTTAACATTTGTTCACTACTTTATCAAAGTAAAAGTCGTAATTGTTTTTCAACAAAATTTTCAACGCAATATAAGTGTTAATTTTTGCTATTATTATAGTTTTTTTTTTATATTAATCATTGCGAGCAATTGTAAGTTAGCTGCAATTAACTTTGATTTATATTTAGAAGCATAACAGCGCAACAGTTTTAGTTCTTTCGAGTGTGTACAAAGAAATATGACTCGAAATTGTTTTATCTACACGGTGTTCGTGGTGTAATTCTTCTTTCAAATAAAGGTTAAATAATTGGGTGCATTTTGATAATATGCAGAAAAATATAGATACCAGTAAGTAGTTTGTTTTAAAATACTATTGAACAGCTCAATGATAATGTTTCGTTCAATCAACCAGGCATATTTATTTAAACAGACTTAATAATAATATTGCGAGAAATATGGAGAAAGTTGTACGAAAACTATGCAAGTAGTTGAAAGTAAGCTAAAAATCCAGGTTCATAAACGCAGCATTTGGCTAGGCTGTTGCATCTAAATAAAAAAGTAAAATGTCCGAAGACAGAAACTCCGTTTTACTTACAGTAGAAAGTTCTACGTAGAGAGAGCGAGCGAGAGAGAGAGAGAGAGAGAGAGAGCAATTATCACTCGTTGGCAAGCCCCACGGCATAAATAAACGAAACGAGTCCTTTTCAAAGTATGCACTCAGACGCATCTCTCAGCTCCTCTCCAACACGGCATCTTTCCTCTCTTTTTCACTCGTTCTCTGTCTTTTACTCTTGTCTTTCTGTCTCTCGAGGGAGCGAAAAAAGCCTTCAGAAAGATTTTTCAAGGCTTGTCTTTTATGAACATACTGGCGGCACTTGAACAAGGGATTCGTAGAGAGAGAGAGAGAGAGAGAAAATGTAATGAGAGAGAAGAGACGAGCGACTTTGTAGAAGCAAAATAAATGCATGGTCGGGGCGAGGCAAAGTATCGAAAAAGAGAGAGAAAGGGAGAGAGAGAGAGAGAGAGAGAGAGAGAAAGAGAGAGATGAACGCGAGGGAGACGTCGTCGACCGAGAGCATTGCGTAGCAAGTGCTTTGCTGGCTTTAGGCTTTTCCAGCTTCTTCTTTCATTTCGTTTTCCATTAAGGTTAGCTGAATTCACCCTTTTTTTTATGATTTTCAATGGACTTGTAACGGCACGTCGAAGAACAAATTTAGTTTTAAGCATATTATTAACTAGATTACTGTTAGCGCTTGGGGTAACTACGCAGATAATCATATATTTCCTTAACTGGGCAAAAATATTATTGAATAATTATTCTTATCACGAATATGTTGTTGCGTCAATGGCAATAATAACAGTCTCATATTATTCCCATTAATGACGCTTTGTCAATAATTGGGTGTAACAACCGTTTATATTTTGTTGAATATTACATTAATTAGATGTAAGATATCGCGGAAGGAATATACCGAATTAACAATATGCGTTTCAATGTAAAACAGAAATTTGTTTCAACATTCTTAAATATGTACGGAGTTGGTAAAAGCTCAAATTTGTTCAGGGCTTTGCAATATTAAAACATATATTGGATTTATGGATATTTTTGCTCATCTTGCGACTAGATGAGTGAGTAATGGAAAATCGATAAAATGGCTTTATATTTGTATGGTGTAATGTATCGACGAGTCTGTATAAATTGTACGAGGAAAGCGAAGTATCTGGAAAAAATATTTCAAAAGTACGTATTTTGCTCAGATGAATTGAAAGTAAACTTGCTCCATTGAAAGCCATAATCGTAGAATCGGTAATTATTGATTGAGACATTATTGATAAGATCTTTCATTCGACATTCCTCTAATTTACACGCCTGAATTATCCAAAATCATATCAATGTATTCAACTAAAATGACAAGCAGTTTTCATTATCAACAGGTAAGCAATCAAATCATAACATCGACGCAATAGTACGAATGTAGTTTGTATTGTTTGATTGAGACGAGAAACGTGCACTCCTCCCTCCCTCTATCAAATTATTATTATTCTCGACGATCAATTAATTTATCGTGCCGATTGGAAAACCCTTGAAAGCAGCCGGCAAAGTCTTGGCGTGCCAAATCCCACTTAGGTCCAATGAAAAAATTGGCGCACCAAACAAGCAACTCGACGGGCGCAATTACGTTCGTACGAGTGCGCGCACCGTGCGCAGCACTGCAAAAAGAGTCAGGCGAACAAAAAACAAAAAAACAAAACAAAAAAAGCGAGCGGACGCGAGAGAGTGGAAAACCGAGAAGTTTCTCTCTTTCGTGCGAAGCCTCGCGATCCGCGGCAAGTCACGCGCGAAAACAACATCAGCGGTAAGCGTAAATCGGAGGCGGAAGTCCTGCGTAGGTAGTCCCGCGACGAGAGCAAATCCTTTCCTGCCTCGTCGGCATTTGCATGTGTCTTTTGGCGAGTCCCGTTGCTTTAGCGAATGCTCGGCCGATACGAGCGTTTATCGACGCTCGCAACGGCGAGAGGATCGCGGCTGCCGCGCGCCGGAAGGAAAACGGCCGAAATGACTCACGTGTAAAAAGCGACGCCGCAAACCAAGTTAAACAGTGAAGAAGGAAGAGGAGGAAGACCGCCGACAGGACTTTTTTCCCCGTGAAGTGGTGGCCGTCGCTACCGTAGCCCCCGCCGCTACCAACAACGACAACAACGACACGACGACGACGACAGCGTCAACAGCAGTAGCACTAGCAATAATAACAACAACAATAACAACAGCGGCGGCGGCGGCAGCGGCGGCAGTGGCGGCAGCGGCGACGGCGGCGGCAACGGCAATAACAACGGCAACAGCAGCAGCAATCAGGAAGTCACAAAAAGGAAGAAAGTAAAGGAGCCGGGAGTGCACTCGGCAGATGGCGGCTCCGAGAGGCTGCTCCTTGTCCTATGCCCGTATCCTCGATTCTGGCTTCCCCCCCGTGCCGCTCGGTGGCGGCAGGTCAGTGCTGCTGCTGCTCTCGCCGCGTGGCGTCGGTGCACTTTGCTCTCGGGCACCTCGCGATGTCTGAGTTGCCTGTGTGAGTGCGTGTGCGCGCGCCCCCTTATTTATATACTCGAATGCATCTTCGTTCATAACGTGGTCGTCGTCGTCTTCGCCGTCGTCGTCGTCGTCGTCGTCGTCGTCGTCGTTGTCGTCTTCGTCGTTGTCGTCTTCGTCGTCGTCGTCGTCGCCGTCGTCGTCGTCGTCGTCGTCGTCGTCGTCGTCGTCGTCGTCGTCGTCGTCGTCGTCGTCGTCGTCGTCGTCGTCGTCGTCGTCGTCACCGTCCTCGTCCTCGTTGTAGTCTTCGTTGTCGTCGATGATTCCCCCCTTACCCCCACCTCTCGTTCACACACACGCACACTATCTCTCTCTCTCTGTCTCTCTCTCCGTCTCTCACTTTCGCTCACTTGCTCTTCCGTTTACCGACTCCTATGCCCGCTCACTCCATGCCCACCAGAGTTCAGCGTGTCCCATGT
>JAPYYT010003902.1:0-22344 GCA_030522565.1 Ceratosolen corneri | reverse complement strand
GCAATATTCATCGATCCAACATAAGAGAATTGACGATTAAAAACATCGGCCCTTTTCAGGGCCACCAAACGCTTTAAACATTGTATGAACAATTGCTATCCTGTTATGCTGTTACTCATTGAATTACGCATGTTATTAAATATAATAATTTCATGAATACACATTGTCTGCTAAAAAATAAAATATTGGATTAATTTTTGACTTCAGTATACTCGTTTAATGCGTAGTGAACATCAATAATTAAACATATGTATATCACTAAATAAATGCTCAACTTTAAAAATATACTAAAAATGTGGAATCAATTGTATGCAACGTAATTAATAAATTGAAGAATGTATAAAAAATACCCGTTAATCTTACAATCATTTAAGGCGATAGTTATGATATTAGATGCACAAATTGTTGATTATATTTTATTAAATCAAGTACCAAATGTGAATTTTTACGGTTGCAAATATTTGGAATTGAAAAATGCTATATGCATAATGTATAATCTATATTTTTTTACATTGACAAAAAAGGAGACTAAAAATAATATTTTGAAGCCTTTCAGAAGTTCATACAGTTTTTTCAACATAATAATTAAGTTACATTATGTTTTTTTATTTTTTTATCTTTCATATAAATAATGTTTATGTGGGTTTGTGTTTCTTTTGAAGGAGTAGTCGTTCAAAAAATCCAATTGTTGTTAAATTAAAACTTAATTAACATTTTTTATTTAAAATGAAAACACGTTTTGAAATAGTAATTTTAGAAAATTTTATTGAATAATTTCGTATACGAATTATTACTAGCATTATTTTTGTGAAGCAATCAAATCAAAAATAATTAAGTTAAGTAAAATGGCTATTATTCAGTCTGTTGTTAAAAGTTTATTTATAATAAATGTACCCACTGCGATAAATAATAGAGATTAAAATTATTTAAATGTTTACAATCATAATAACAAACGTAATTGCAATCTTGAAAATGCACATAAAATCGAATTGGACTTGGTTTTTCTTTTTTTGTACTTTTATTCTACCGGCTCTTGTTACTATTTAGCTTATCTTATTTTTATGTAATTTTAGTTCTTTTGATTAATAAGATTATATTTGTATCTTATTTATTATGTTTATTTACTCTTGTTTATTATGTTCTCATTGTTATTTATGCTGCCGTCGCTTTTTCTGTTTATTATTTATTAGAAGTACTCATTACATTTATTTGACTATTTTATTTATCTTTATTATTGCCGTTGCATATACCCTAAGGCCATTCGCCCTCTTTTCTTCTCTAATTCCTTTTTTGTTTAATTATTAAGCATAACGTAGCATAATTTTTTTTTATAAGTTTTTGTATTTACAAATATTTTTTATTTCATAATATTGGAATACCTTATCGATCAATTTTCTATTTATTTTCGCTACTATATCGATTTTTCATGATTATGTAAAGAAAGATGTTTATTGTATAATTAACAAATACGTGAACTTCTCTTTTGATTATGAGAAACGTTTAAAGTGCAATGGAACTGTTAACAATGAGTGTGTGTGTGTGTGTGTGTGTGTGTGTGTGTAGAACATCCGACGGGGAGACGATTATTTTTAATATTTTGAAGTTTCTGGTTGATGAAAATTAGGAAGACATAAAATTTTATTAAAAACATTGGAATATTATTGAAAAGTTGGGGGCACACTTAATTAAAATAATTTATTTCCATTCAAGAAAAGCATAGAATTCCGTTTTAAAAATGAAGAAGAATATACATACATTAAGTTTATACAAATTAAAAATTTATGTGTATATGCGTAAACATCGATATGTTCAATATATATTTTTATAGGGCTTGGTAAGTTAATACCGATATAAAGATTTCTCGATTTCTTTATTACAGTCTATTTTGAGTAGATTTGTCAGATGAATGGAAAATTTAATAATAAATAGTTTTGTGAAACTAAAAAGTGACGAAATAAAAAATTTAGGTGAAACTGATTTAAATTTGAAGTAAAGAAAATATATAGTTCCTTAAATATAATTTTGCATGATTTGCAAAGTAGCCGATGTAATTTTATATAAATAATTCTTGATGTTTATCGATCTTTTTAAATAGCTATCGAAGAATAAATAATTTGCGACAATGACCTGAAAATGTGGTAACATACTATTTACAAACATTAAAAACACAATTAAACAATAGTATTTATTTTTATAAATAAATACTTCACCATATGCGGCTTTATCACATTTAATAGCTTTTAATAATAATACATTATTCCGTGGCATTATTTTAAGTTTAATGCTGAATCAAAACAACTTCTTAGTATATATATATTAATTATTAAGAATTTTGCCTCTATCAATTTCAAGGCTAAAAGTAGTGCAAATACGTTGATTTACATAGATTTATTTTATATGGATTCATTAAAAGGTATTTTAAAATAAATAAATGAAGTAGACCACACTATAGTCAATAAATACCATTTGAATAACACACAACAGGAATTTATTGACCATGTAGTATTAATCGCGAGAAAAATTGATAGTCAATTTCTGATTAAGTAAGAAAAGAAAAATTTATAGTGATAAAAGCAATATATTATAATTTAAAATTAAAAAATACTATTAAAAAAAATATATTAATAATTTGGAAGCAAGCGCTTAACAATTGCTTAATTGAAAAACATAATTTATCGATTGTATCTTTATATATTTTTGGAAAACTGAATATACAGAAACCAGCTTTAAATTGTGATATTATGTTAATCAACAAATCAAACTTAAACGTGTGCAAGAAAATCTCGAATTTCAGTAAGAATATAATTTTCAAATTTGGCGAGTTATATTGTGTGCGTGAAAACATAAAATTTGCAAATTTACTGGAAGAACTATTATGCAAAATTAATACATTTTTTACGATAAAATGATTAAGCAATTTATCTCTGTATAGTTTGCCACTGTTTTTAAAACAATAACTTATACTGTATAACTTTTCACCACTTCTTGGGATTATATAATATCCGATTTTTCTTTTCCTATAAATAATTCCTATAAATAATTCAAATCTATTTAATCTATTAAAAATATTTATTTCTTATATTTATTTTACATTTAGGTATATTTTTATTTGTGTCCTTATTGTATTAAGTTATAAATATTAAGTTACGTAAAACATATAACGTTCATAAACGTCACATAAGTCATGTGCATCAAATCATAATGACGCACTTGAAGTCTATTAATTTTATATTAAATATTTAAATTAAAAAACGATACAGTTTTTGCTATTTTTATAAGTACTTGAAAATAATTATTAATGTAACATTAATTATTGCTTAAATATTTATAGAATAACAAATATTTTTAAAATATTAAAATCACATTCTATTCAAATATTTAAATGAAAATTCTATTCAAGTTTAGATTTTATAAAAAAAACAACACTGCTATAAAAAAATTTATTTATTCGCTCAACTTCTATGTGTGTATAAATTTTTATACTTTAAATAATGAGAAATAACAGTGATATAATTTATTTTCATTTGTCAACTTCTATTGTATAGAAGATTTTAGCCCTTTTTAAATTTAACTACGTTACATTCTAAATTATATATCAATATTTTTTTCATCTTTACATTTTCCGCAACAAAGTTCATTTGGTTTTTGTATTACAGTGTGCTTATGATTTGGAGTCCATGGTCCTAAACTTATGTTTGCATAATAATCCATAGGATAAGGTTTATTTTCATCTAATTCGGCCATTTCTAAAGCTACAGCTGCTTCATAAGGTGTTAAAAGAGGCTTTTTAAACTGCGTACCCCAATCAATACTCAATCTTGGACATGCGATCTAAAAATATTTTATAATACTATATATGTATTTATAAATTTGTTACAAAAAGACACGGTATGTAATAATTTAGGCAAGAGGAAAGTATAACATTCATTTTAAAAATTAAAAAATTATTTTTTATGACCTACTTGTATAAATGCATCTACACCAAGGAAAGATTTTAACCTTTCAGGTGTAATTTCGGAGGCTAAAATAGTAATGTATTGCTTATTCAATAATTTCAATCTATTCCCTATTGTTTTTAAAACAGTTGGACTTCCTTGTCTTCCAAGCGTTCCAAATATAAGTCCAAATACTTTTGCATCTTTTGCTTGTAAAATTGCATTTTTTCTGTTTTTTAACATTTGTTCGTGATTATACTTTTCTATAGTTATTTTCTTCTCGTAAGGATCATAACGATAAGCAGCCAAGTCAGGATTTGAAATCATAGCTGCTTCTAAATGAAATCGACCATCTCCGACATATACTAGAACATCAACATCTTTTATTTGTGGAGCAGTACAGCCTAAAATCTAAAAAAAAGTTTCATCAATTGATATATGTTGAAAATGTATTCATTTAAATATTTTAAAGTTGTTAAGTAGAATTATTAATTTCCTAATCTCATATTCAAATATACCTCTCCAGGACTAAGTGGTTTACTTTGGGGAATCGTGACACTATATCCATCTTTTCTCAATTCAGTCGCAACAGTTTGTAAAGTACTGGCAAATTGAATTGTACTGACTAAACCCAATCTCTTGGTAACAGGAAAGTTAAATTTTATTGTTTTTATACAATGAACTGTATCGATTTTTATGTCAACGAAAATATATAGCAATTTGACATCGCTTGTCCTGTCAATTGGAATTAAGCATGAATGGCCATAGTGAATCAATAAATCGACACCTAACGCTTTCGCACTATAGTCATCTACGCAACAGGCACCTGAAAATTGATTTATTTAAAATTAAAAACAGCTCCATATTAAAGAAAAGAAACTGTTTTATCAATAATAAAACAGAAATAATAAATTTTAATTGTAAATGTCTATAAAGAGTTCATTTGTTTCATATTTAATTATTAAATACACCTATTCCTAACTATTAATAATGATTATGTATTCAAATGATTAATCGTAATTATTAATAATTATTTGTATTAATTATAAATATAAGAACATTTATTAAGCAAACATTTACCATAAGTGACATCTCCCATTATAATAGTCTCAGCCAAGGTAAACTTTTCTATTATATCACAAATTTGAAATGCAAATAATAGTAAACCTTCTGGCATCTGCAACGCAACTCTGTATGCGTTCATTTCTCTTATTCTCCAAATAGTTTTATGAATTTCAAAATTATAATTGCTAGGCAATTTATCAATTAGGTCGTTTATCCGAGGATCATCTAATATCTCCTGAGGAATCTTATTAACCATAATAGGAGCTTTGAAAATCTTTCTTACTGGCTTTGCTTTTACAACTACCACCGAGTCTTCTTCCTTTACTTCGACTTGGTTCAAGTCACTAATACTGATCTCATCTTTTTGATCCATTTCATTGATCTGTGAGCTACAAGTAATTTCATTCATCATTCTTAAACTTAAAAAAATATTAGAATTTATAAAAATTTATAGGTTATAAACGACTACCTTCCTAGTAATTAACTTGTTAAATGTAATGGCTGTAAAAACATTGACTGGACATTCACTTACTTAGAATATGTTCGCGGTCACTTTGTAATAGCAAAAAAAAAAAAGAATTTGTAGAAATAGCACGCAGTAAAAAATATGAATAAAGGTCCCACCGAGATTTGAACTCGGATCGCTGGATTCAAAGTCCAGAGTGCTAACCATTACACCATGGGACCAGTTATTTCCAAATTATTTATATTTTTAGTATTTATTGGTACATATTTAAATTGGCATTTAAAGCAATTAAAATTACTAGTAATGCTTCTTCTTAGCATAAGGAAATTGATTACAATTATTATTTGGAAAAGAATGAATTTTATCAATTTCATTTTAAACAAGGAATATGTCCTGTTATTCTCGAGATTGGTGCTGCCATCGTTCTATTTGATTAGAGCACGTACACCATCATTTACAGTAATGGCTAAATCCTTCGAAAGTAAAAATATAAAAATAATAATAATAAGGCAAAAACGTAATTATGCGTTTCAATCGATCGCTATTGACGTCTAAGGAAAAAAATTAAATGTGAAATTTGCAATGTAAGTTTGTCAGGATTTTTTATATTTATAAAAAGATTTTTCATTAAAATAAAAATAATAAATAAAATTAATTGCAATTAAATGTGTGCTATTGATTGAATTTTTAATAAATTTATAATACGCATTTTATTTGAAAAACGATCGTTTTAGAAATTAGTTATTTTTTCTTAGAAAAAAAAAAAAATTAACTATAATAAATAATCATTCATAAATAATAGTAATAAATAATAAAAAAGAGTGTAATGCATATCTCTGCATGATTATGTTTATATTTTTTTAATT
Organism: Ceratosolen corneri; assembly: GCA_030522565.1. Classification (NCBI taxonomy): domain Eukaryota; kingdom Metazoa; phylum Arthropoda; class Insecta; order Hymenoptera; family Agaonidae; genus Ceratosolen; species Ceratosolen corneri. Next base: position 16,012 of record JAPYYT010003902.1, on the reverse strand, counting down.
TTGAAATTAAAATATAAAATATAAGTGATTTATTAAATCTGCAAATATTTACTCTTTATTATAAATAAAAAATTATATCACTGATTATTATATCGTGTTGTTATTATAATGCATCATAATCTTATAGAATTGCAAATAAAAAAATTCTATTGTAAAATCAAGTATTAAAGAAAAATAATATAGAAATTATACATTACCTAAGCTTAACTATTACTTAATGGAATCGTTAAAAGGTAAAAGTAAGAAAATGAAAAAGTCTAGTAGAAAGTAACAATGATTTAATGATATATATATATATATATATATATATACATATATATATACATACATATATATATATATACATAGATATTGACATTACAATATAATGATTACGCGTGTTTGCGTGCGCTGAGCCGTCGTGACTTTAAATGTATTTTCATGCAAATATCGCAAATTATTTTATCCTTCCTTTTCATTATTTGTTTATTTTATTTTACAATAGGAAAGCAATTTTGCCGTATTACTTAATGATATGAGTTATGCTGAATAACGCTAATTTTCGTTAATATTGATCGTCGTTAATGGTGCGACCTCTTTCTGTTACTATTTATGAAAAGCAACACAAGAGCTATCGATTCTCATTATACGAAGAATTGCGTACCGCTTGTCGTTAAATAAAAACCAAAACTGAAGCATTTAAGTATTATAATATTTTTTTTTTTTATGTTTTTGGATAAATAAGTATCGTCATTATTAATAAATTGATAACGCATGTGAAAATAAAGAAGCGACATGCATAAATAAACATATTCTTTTTATAATGGATGCTCGTAAATTTCAACGATTTACTTTCATGAATTAATATTCTTTTTACAAATGGCAGTTTCATTTACCTAAGAGAGTAGAAATGATTATGCAATATCGTACTATGTTGCTTGAGAAAGATTAAATAAACGATCGAACAAGATTAATGCTAAAAATTGACAGATTGGACGTTTTCTACAAGCAAGATAAATGTTATTTCTCACAAGAATGCATTTTTAATGATTGTTTATGCTTTGTCCAAAGTACCGTTCAATACATTGAAGGTTCAGGAACGTCTACTTTTACTGTTCTATCGATAATACCGATTAATCGTCTTCGGTATTATCGCGCTAAAACATTTTACTTTACGTTGCAAATATTAGGCTAATTTACACTTTAAAAAACTTTTTTAAAAAATGACCCAAACGATGAGCCACAAAGCAATCATTTACTTATAATACACAATAATCTGCATTCGCTTATAATCTACGTGTTATATACATTAGTTTCTCTTTATATTTTTTTCTTTACAATAAAATGTCGAAATACAATAACAAGGGCGATAAAACACAACAAGGGCAAGTACACGAATATATATATATATATATATATCATGTATAAGGTATGCACAATAGTAATATGTTTACATGAAGTGCGAAACATAGTATGTACGATAAAATTTTGAAGACTCTCGAGGCCGAGGTACAAAACAAATAACAACGACTTTTTATTTTAATATTCGATATTTCAACGCTACACATTAATAACGAGAAGTGGAAGGGAGAGATAATCACGTTTTGCATCCTCGTTTAGATTTATATGTTTCGGCGATATACGTCTTTGTTCTTCGTTTTACTTTGACATAGCGGAAGAACTATTACGATACTTAGGCACATATATAAAACTCCTACGGGGTCTTTCGTTCTCTTCTTTCTTTTCATCTTGTTTATTTCTCGAATTAATTTTTTTTATTATTATTGTTTTTTTTTATTTTTTTTTTATTTTTTACAAAGTGATGGCCGAAAGTAAACCTATACTATTCCATAACACATTGAGTGCTACAAATATGATTATATATTCCGTCCTTTATCACGAAATCAATTTAAATATTTAAACAATCAAACTTGTTAAATATGAATCATTCGGGAGTCGAGAGGATTGACAAGAGGGTGCCTCGCAAGGTCCCTCGTCCTTCGTCCTTCGTCCTCCTTAGCTCGTCATACCTCAGTGACGGAAGTTTAACAGCTCCATTTCGATTTAAAATCAAGTTACGGCTCAGACCCAAGGAAACAGTTGCCGAAGAATTGATCGAAAGCGCAAGGTAACTTAAGACCACCAAGAATGACATTCGAACGTATTACTGGGCCGGGTAAACTGCAGTAACTCTTTGCACACGAGTCACGAATGAAATTCTAATGTGTTATGCGATGTTTGTTACACGAGGATTTATTTTGTGTATCTGTCATGATAAATAAACGGCACGTCTATTTAATATTTTCTTCAAGGCTATCTGCTTGCCCTGGCAAGGGATTTGCGTAATTATATCAGACCAATCGATCGCGAATTCGCGAAGAACGCGGCGACAATTGGCAGTTGCGCATAACCGCGCTGTACTCGCGTTGTCGCCTATGTACATAATTGGGATCGAGTCTGCTCCCGCGATATTGTCACCATAAGAAGGGACGCCGACATTCTGTCGTCGGATTCAATAAAATCTTCTATTATTATACAAATCGAATTTCATCCGGTCTCATTCTTCAAGTTCCCGATTGCAAAATCGGGACGAAAAATGTCCAAATGCTGTGCGACGCCTACTTTATCAATATATGCATTGTTTTCGTTGCAACTTACTCACGTAATAATTTTGTTTATCAAAAGAACAACGTGACACTTGTTTACAATTAGTCCTTAGTCTATTACCGTTCGTTCGAAAGCAATGAGCAACGAGGGCAATTTTTAATCGAAATTCAGAATCGTACATTCGAATACCAACAACTAAACGAATCGATCGAGCGGGACGCTAGTATTGGTAAAATTAGAAGACTATCATCGGCTTAGATACGATCCCTTGGTCGACTAGCATTAGTGCACTTGCCCTACTACAATTCATCGAGCATCGGTCCTTATCGAATAGTAATGGGTATGCTCGTGGTTTTTCATTCAACAAACGACCACGTGGTCGCCTACATGCTGTCTATAATAATGGTCGGGCGTAAAATATAAACTTAATAAAAAGTATGACTCGAGGATCCGTCTCGCCTTGAAAAACAAGTCCGTTCAATGGTTCGTCGTACGACGCGCTGCTAAAAGCCCAGTGACGCAATGACAAAGCACAAAAGCAGAAGAAAATAGGAATTCCACACCTTATTGTCATTGGCAGATTTTCTCTTGGTCCTTCTCGACCTCCTCCTACGACCGACAAGCTTAATTAATCGCACGACGTCGTACTACCGAAGAATTTTCAGGGGATCCAAGGAGGCGCTTGGGAGCTCAGTCGAGGCAAGTTTTGGGAGTAAAGGCGCATCGCTTTTCCGTCGTCATTCGCAAGTGCCGTGGCACAATAAATAAAGGAAACGGCGGGCGTGCCAGGCGCTCGGCGAGAGGCTCGGCATCGTTATCCTCACCTCCGCCGATCAGAAGAGAAAGGCGAATGGGGCCTTGTGACGGTTCCTTCGATGTAGCGCTTTGTAGACTAGAAAAGATCATTATAGCGTATGTACATGCGTATAGCAATTGTCTCGATTATTGCGGGCGATCCGTGCGACGAGCACGAGGAAGCGGCTAATGGCGCCGGGCCTGCGCCACTCGGACCGCGAAATTTTCTCGTTTGCAAGCGTAATATGTAGTCTCTTTCTAAAGAAGAGAGCGTTCCGAGGGCAGATCTTGCACAGTTCGTTGGTGTCACGTGCGCAATCGTCCTCGCCTTCGTCCTCGTCTTTCATCTCTTCCTTCTTCTCAACGTCGTTGTCGTCGTCGTCGTCGTCGTCGTCGTCGTCGTCGTCGTCGTCGCTCTGAAAAAGGATGTGCCGGTAGTCCGCCACGGGCTCGGTGCAGTGTCAAAAGACGCAAGCGCAGTCGTCGGAGGCCCTGGCCTACCTCGCCCTCTTCCTGTTTAGCTTGGCGAGCTTGCGTCGCTTGAGAATTAGCTGGTAGAGGCTATCCAAACCCTCATGCAGGCCTTCGCCCGTAATCGCGCATGCCGGCTGTACCCTGATGCACGAGCTTCCCGGGGATGACGACAGCTCCAGCATGCCCAGCTGCTTCTCCAGCTCGTCCACTTCCTTGGCGCCTGTAAACAACCAATCTCTCATTCTCTCCTCTATTACTTTCGATCTCTCTCCCTCCCTCTCCTTCTCTCTCTCCCCCCTCTCCCTCCCCTCTCTCTCTGCACGCTATCGCGCTGCTGGCGCATTTATGCGTAAGAGGATGTATTAAAAATTGCTAGAGCCGAGATTATTGTAAAAATCAACGCAATGGATTTTAATGGGAGCACCCGTCACGCTTTATGCTCTCTAAATTTAAAGCTAGACTATAGATATTAGCATAACTGTATTATTTACTGTATATTATATATATATATATATATAACAGTATTATCTTTTATAATATAAAACGCATAATATAAAAGTTTTTTATGTCAATGTGTAGTTAAAACTGTGACGGTGTTTTATTCTCAGATGTGATATTATGATATTAAATATGTTGTAACGTAGCCGTCAATTTGAAAGTTCGAGTAATTGAGAAACGAAAATGTTAAATATATAATGAGGTGGGTGAATCTATAATTTTCTGTAATTTAAAGATCCATTAGACATAAGTCATAAAAATCGTCAAGTTGTATTTCAAAAAGATGAGAAAATTGTTGTAATAATAATTTAAATTTGGATGATGTAAATTGTCAACGTACACATTATTAAGAGTGTAAAAAAAAAAAAGATCAAGTATCACTACGCCGAAAGGTCATTTGAAACAATTCAGACACAAAGTATTATTATTTTCTGTTATTGTAAATTTTAATAACTTAGCTTAAGTTTTATCTTATACACACAATACTCCTCGTCTTTTAATGTTCGATTTGCATGTGCATTTAAATGAACCCACTCCACTTTCAAGTCACAATTTTCAATTCTTAACCGCAAGTCAAATTTGAAAGATATTTAATTATATAATTAATAGCTTGTTTATTTATGATTTAATTAGTATTTAAATAGTTTAAGAATAGGATTTATGAGTCTTACTATTCTAATATATGAATATTACTATAGTATTCGGCTTAAAAACTTTTTTGTACTTAGACATTCTAAATTTATATCTTTAAATATGCTTTTGCATACTCTACATCAATCTACTCAATTAACTATATTAATTAATGTAGAACTAGATTTGTCAAACTTGAAGAACTGGAATGAGGAAATAATGAAAGGTGAAATACATTGGCTATCCCAACGCTCTTTCCTTATATATAGAAACACTTAGTTTGGACTGATAGTTTTAAAATGTTTTAGTAGAAATTAATTTATTACAACTGCAAGAAAAATTAACATTTTAAAGAAGGTGAATCAAAAACTTTAAAGTTTTCTACCGAATAGACTTTTTATTTATTTATGGGGTATTAAGCTAGTATAATTTTTATTTTATTTTACTTTTACTGTATAGTACGTGGTAATACATTGCAAAGTTATAATATAAATATATTAAAGTTTTAAATTATGTTCAATATTTTGTATTAGAATAAAGTGATTGTAACTTTATATTAGTAAAATAAACTTTTATTTTATTTCTATGTATTTACAATTGGTTATTTTATAAAAATATTTACATTTATATAACTCTGCAATACATTAATATAATTTTGCAAGTAAACAATTGTAATTTATTAGCATTTATATGCAAACGCTTTTCTCCAAATAGTAATATATCGATGACTTAGTAATGGGCGTATTAATTGTACAGTAGAACTCTATAATTTCAAGTGAATAATCATAGATTTATCTTTAATTATTCGTATATTTATCAAAAAACATAAAAAATAATCATAAGAATTCCGATTCGAAGTATTCGAAGTATATGCTAAACTTTAATAAAAGCCTTGAATATATAAAAAAATAAAAAGTGTCGCGGAACATGTCTTGTACAAAGTTCTCCCCATTCAATCTATTAAAAAAAAAAGGAAAATATTTGTGCATTTATTGTTTTAACAATCAAACGCAAAAATAACAACAACAATGAACTTTTTAGTAAATTTATAGGACACACTATATACAAGTTTTAAGTTTGTCATTAAAATAATTAGAAATTCATTCTAAATATATTTTACCGTTTTGAGCATTTACATGGACCCGAGACACACAAAGCATGAAAAATATAATAGAGACGATAAGTTTAGTTGCACGAAGGTAATTTTAACATCCTTGAAAGGCGCTTGATAGCTAACAGTTTTACAGTCAGCTATCAACAGTAGTCACCGTTACAAGCTCCACTGGCTTCAAAAAAATCATTAAAGTATCTTCCATGGCTGCTATAAACGCGTATTATCCATAACATACTATTCCCACGGAATATGTTTAAGCGACAGAATGAGAAAATAGAGAGAACAAGAAGTGTCATGTCCGTATGAATTGATGCTTGAGCGAGCAGTGAGTTACATCCGAGCTTCGCCCACCGACAAAACAAATTCAAAGAATATACAATCGACCCACATCAGAAGTACCACTTTGAGATTCAAAAGTATCGTAAGATAGAGAGTCTTTCCCATCGATATCACATCTCTGGTTGACAAAAGCTGCACAGAATTGTTAGAGACTCACCCGGTAGATCCTGTTTGTTGGCGAGTATGAGTATGGGAACACCCGCATTATCGGGACTTCTCGCCGTTCTTGTCAATTCCATTTTAGCTTCCTCGAGCCTTTCCGTGTCGCAGGAGTCTACAACGAATATGATGCCGTCGGTACACCTTGTGTATGACTTCCAAAGTGGTCGAAGTTTTTCCTGTCCGCCCACATCCCAAACGAGGAAGTTAACTCCTGAAAATATATTTGTTTCGTTAGCGTGAAATCTCGTGTGTTAATATGTTCGTTTTAATTTTGCCACTAACATACAAGTTTATTTTTAATGAGCTGATGTTCTATTTTTCGTATCTATAGCTATTGCTTTCTCACATTGAGCGTAGCTCTTATGTAACGCTTAAAAGTAATTTATTGTCTCAGTCCACGTTCGTTGCAGTTCTTTTATCCAATAAATAATCGATATTTAAAGGAATGTATTATTGCGCGAGAAATATAAAAAGGAAATTATTGAAACTGTAGAAGATAAGACGATAAGACGAGAATGTAGGTTAGCTGGAAATCACCTTCTTTCAATATCTAGCAGAATAACTAATTCCAAAATAAAATTTAATATTAATCGTTTAATTTTTATCAATTTATACAAGCATTTTGTCGTAAATTTATATTCGCATACGAATATATTGCAATATCAACTAGATTATCCAATTTAGTGTATGATTTCATTCTTATCGCAGAATTTTATTGTCATATGAGGATCTATTGAGAGCTCGATTTGTTTTAACGTATTCTACTATTATAAAAGCTTTTGCAACATTAACCAGGTTTTTACACCTTTAATTCAATATTTTTCAGCAGCATTGTATAAAAAAAAATTCATAAAATATATAAGCAGAATACTACATAAGAACTATATAAATAAATAAGTCGAAAGTTATAAATTGATTTGGTACCGTGTTATTACGATAATATTATAAAATATATGAAAATTGGTTTGTATGCGTGGAATGAGCAAAAGGTTGAAAAGTGCATACAATTTTTCGAGCTCGTCATTGAGAGGAACGCATTATTGTAGAGATTTTAAGTTTTTAATGCCTATGACGTACTACGTAATATATCTTTCTGAATTTTTTTTATGAAGTATTTAAGTCTCGTTTAGTGAAATATAAAATCTGTGACTAGAGTTAATTCAACTCGAACTGTTTCCTTTTACATTCATCATTATTACTTATAAACAACTTATGTCATAAGATGATTTATAAATCTTTAGATAAGTTCTATCTTCTATTACAATATCTATATCCGAGAAAAAAAAATTATGTTTAAAGAACTTTATAGTATTTATAATAGTTAATTTCAAATCACACATATTTAAGTTTATTTCTACGCTCATGACATTTTAACACTCAATCGATGCATTGAATCAAATGGAAAACGCAAAAGTAATTATAAAAATATATAATTGTTAAAATTTTACGTTAACATTAATATTTATTTAATCAGGAAAAGACGTGAGAAACAAATTAGTAGGGATTTGAATCCATAATTTTTATAAAAATATTAGAATAATGTTAACAAGATGTATATTTTGAGAACAGAATAATTATACTAAAAATAACTAAATTGTTCAATGATTGAATTAAATTCTTTTGACTGCTCGATACTATCGCTGGATATTCAGGTTTGATATTCTATTCTCATCAACTATCATCTATTAAGATTAGACAAACGTTTAATATTAAATCGATGTTATTATAAAAATTTAATCTTCAATTTCATATATTTTAAACAATTGTAAGAAAGTAAAACTCTTCGGTAAGTTTCCCAATAACACCAGAATAAGACGATACAAGTTTTTATTCTAAGAAATACAAGAAATTGATCTCTTGTCAGATTAATCTTCATAGGCAGTAAAATACTGATTCATCTCTTCCGAGGTTGTGTCAGACAAATCCTCAACTGTATCTCTGCTTAAGTTGTTCACACTACTATAAGTAGATGATTTTACTAGTAATAAAATATTGTTTTCTCGTGTATCAATCGCAAGCTTTTATTAAAATTCAATATTTTAACCTTGATGTTAAATTCCGACTAAAAAAGGATAAATATGCTGTCTTTTATCACTTATATACGTAAAAATAAATAGAATAAAATAACTTTATATCGATTACCATTAATACGTCGTAAAGTTTTTATTAGAATTTAAATTTTTCATATTTCAGTTTGTCGAATTTAATAATAAACGTACGATAAAAATTTATTTGTTAACCGTGACTATATATATATATTAAATATATATTAAATATTTTGAATCATTTTTAGTTATACAAAATAACAAATAAATTCCCAACCTTATTTACCAAATAAAACATTTATGTTAGATCCTTTTTTCATCGTCTTGGTAAATAATGGTCTCGGCAATGGAATATAGCGAGCTACCATTTAATAAAAAACAACAATTTAATTGAAAGCTTGATGCATTTGTTCGTTTAAAAGTTTAGCTTTAATCTACGAATTGTTATGGTAGGGCAAGTAGTTTGACCCTTTAATAGTTAGCGGAAGGAATATAATGACACGATAAAGGGAAATTCACCGCTCCCTTTGTTTCCTGCTAAATACACATGCTAATTTACAATCATTATAATCGCTAAGAATTTTACGAACAAAGCTAAAATTGAAAAATTGTATAAGAATTTTTCGACTCGTGGCTCGTTGCCTGGGCCGATCTTTAATACATTCGATTCCAATAAATATGCTATATTACATACTTCACATACATATTAATATTTAATAGTAATTTTTATGTTAATTTAATACGGATTTTATAAGCTAATTCAAAAGTAATTTTATATGCTAATCAAACAGACCAATTGCATACTTCTCATAAGTTATCTTAACATTCCTTTTGTAAGAAGTAAAGAGCTTCCAATAAGCTTTTACATATATTTTAACTACGCCTACCCTACAACAAAGTTTCCCTTTAGTTTCTTCTCTTCTAAATATACTCTTCGCAAGACACAAGTCTCCGAGCATCTGGTGTTTCATTAATACAACGCGTTTCAGAGAAAGTATCTTAATGATTAACTTAATCGTTTAGATACTTTTAGATAAAAAAAAAAAATTAATATATTTTTGATAAATTTGTAATTTGATAGAGTATATAAAAAATTCAAGTTTTATATTTGTAACGAGTTTATTAATAAACATACGATTATATATTGAAGGGTCAGATCGTTAATCAGATATTTATCACTTTGAAAATAATGAATTTTCATATAAATCAATAAAGATAGATGGATCTACACCAATAGATTAAAATTAGTCAATAGTACTGCGTTTTATTTTTATTGACACTACAAGAGAGCGGAAAATTCTGCTAAACGGCCAACAATGTATTGTTAAACATTAATGAACTTCTTTAGAATTCTGTGTACTAAATGACTTATTAAATTCAAAATTGAAATAAGTTTGTCCAAAGCTTGGAATTTTCTAACATGCAAATCAGTATATCGGTATATGTAAAGTAAAACTTACGTCTGCCAACCTTCACTCTGTCTTTAATAACAGGCTGTGAATTACGTTAGAGGGGTTTGTGCATTGAGATTAACGCGTGCGGCTAATGGAAGATTTTTTTTTTTTTTTTGTTCAAATTATAAACGAGGAGGAGTGCGATAACGAGTATTTCCATTTCAGTTAAGAGATAGTATTTTAATTTTCATGTGCATGCATATCAAGTCTCCGCAATCCCAACGAACCTCTAAATAATGCAGTAATGTTAATTCGAGTAAATTGCAACTGCACTTGCAATTAACATTTTTTCTAAGTAATCAACCAATACCGAAAATAGTTTGAAATTAGTTATGCGTTAGTCGTGGACCAAGCCCACGAGATAAGCTGAGCCGCGATGTCCCGAAGCAGCGTGTCTTTTGCTGAGAGAGAGAGAGAGAGCAGCAGCAGCAGAAGCAGAAATACAAGTACTTGGGGAGTGTCGTTTGTATGAAAATCGAGTCGTTGCGCAGAACAAGTCACTGACAAAACACTTCTCCACCCAGAACATCAATTTACCTTTGGCCTTGCCAATACCGCCGCGTATCCTCTCGCAGTTGAAACCTATGGTTGGCACAGTGTTGATGTATTGGTCGAACTTCAGCCTGTAGAGGGCCGTTGTTTTCCCGGCGCTGTCGAGCCCGAGCATCGCTACGTGGAGGGGCGTCCCCGTGGGTAGCGCCTCCAGGAGGCTGCCGCCCCCAGTGCCGCTTCTTCCCATGCCGGCGCCCATCTTATCTGCAAAATCAAGCCAAGGTTTTATCACTTTGCCCAATTTGGCTCGGGGCAGTGCGTACGAAGCGTTAATGTCGGGCAGGCGTATCGTTAAAAGCTGCAGCGATGAGTAATTCCGTGGCTGGGCCGAGAGAGCCTTTACGAACGCTTTCCCGAGACGATACCCACTAGTTTTCCCCATTTTTCCGTCGTGCTGTGGGTGGTGCGACGTAAATAACCGGTCGGAAATAGGAAACAAAGGATGTACTCGTACTGACGTCATGGTCACGGTTCTAGTGAATACCTACTTACAATGAAGATTGGGATCGGAACAAGATTCGAAATTTCTTTCCATAGCGAGTGGAATTGAATTATTTGTTAATTATAGGTAATTTTATTGTAGGGTACGTAAAACTTTTATGCTCCGAGGAAGAAAAAGATTTTAATGCAATGAGATGCAATATTACGATAATTCGATGCTTCAAAGTTGTACGAGCGATTATTTATTAAGCCATAGTCCATTGTAATGTTTTTGTTTTGCTTTTCTTTTTTTTTCTTTTTTTTTCCAAGGTATTCATTAGTAGCCGTTTCACAAAGGCGATCGAATAGAAAGCTGACGTAAGTTAAGCTATACGAATTTAATGGCGATATTGAAGTATTATTTGGATACGCGACACCGTTACCGCCGTCATATTACATTGCCATGTTATCTTCTTCGTAACAAATGTTCGCGGAAATACTTTGCCAACACGTTGCGCGAAAATGTAATGGGAAGCAAAGTAACAATAAAGGAAAGGACCTTGATTTCAAAACATCTTCTCCAATCTGTCGCGTAAGAAAACTATTGTAAATTTGTTTGTAGCAAAGTATAGGTAGCCAACATTTATATTTAATATATTAGGTAATTCAAAGCCTTCCCTTCCAATGACAATGTAATTATTTTAGTTGGCTTGTTATGCATATTACGTCAGAATGTTATTGTACACATAAGTAGCATTAAACTGAGAATTACGTATAAATGCGAAAGTCTATATTCTTCGGCCACTTCATTTCATTATTTGTTGCTGATGTCTCGCTGATAATTCTCATATTCTCTGTAATTGTCAGCGAGGTGCAACAGTCTGCATGTGTGCGTAAGCGTTTGTGTTTGGGGGGGGGGGGAGTCCTCGATGCAGAAAGTGGGATGGAAAATTTTTCCGTTCCTCTTAATTAGCTAAGGGGATCTTATCGCCTATCCTGATATACAAGTGTCCAGCCATTCCAGCTTCGCGCTTATATATTAAAAGCACCGAACCGGTGTCAGCTGAATACCTCGCTCGCGGGCTCCTACGCCTGTTCCGCACCTTGGTTTTGTGGTTTCCCGGCTTTCTCTGCCTCCTCTTCCACGCGCACCTTCTCCTTGCTCCAGCAGTATCGATAGATGGACGAGACCGTGAGTGCGCGTGCGTGTGCGTGTGCTCGCGGCCGTACGTACGTGGGCTGGAGAGTGAAGCCGCGGGTGTCCCTTTCACGGTGGCTCAGCCGGACGTGGGAATAGTTGATCTCTGCACTTCCATCGGTCGACAAGCTCTTCCGGACACGCCGTTCTCGCCGACGATCGTCTCACCACCGCACTATCTGCAATTCAAAATAAAAGGGGCCCGGTCATTCTCTTTCAAGCTCCTCGCTTTTATGATTATTTTCGTTTTTATTTTGCATGCGCGTTCTTTTTACAGAACCGGGACAAGGGCTTCTTTCATACAAGTAAATTGGCGCGCGACTGCGCGGATGTGGGCAAATAATAATTATATAGCTGACGAATTTGCCAAGTACAAAGAAGGTGTCATTTGCCTCTTTTTCGGGATAAGTAGAGGAGGTAATCTTGCCCAATTGGATTTTATTTTCATTAAGTATCGTGAGCTGAGTAGAATAACCCTTTTTCATTCTTGTTAAAATAAAATAAAAATACACGTCGCTCGTGACGCTGCTATTGAATTTACTTCATTGAATATGCTATTGAATATTCTTCTGTTTTTTTTTTTGGAAGAAGCATACAAATAAATGTAATCCTTAATTTAAATTAAGCGTGGATTTGATAAACATACTTTTTGAACATAATTGAAAAAAAGGTATAAATATTAATTTTTTAATGTTACCCGTGATTAAAATAAAAAGGCTAATGCAATTTTAATACACTATCTTCTTCTCTTTCTAATTCATAATTTTCATCCGTAGATGATTATTATATAGAAACACGTATGACATTGTGTCAAATTATCATCTATAATCACTGTTATATTATGAATTTATATGCAATATAATTAAGATCGAACAATATTTTCCAAGTTTTTTAAAGCATAATCATGATAATTACCCTAAAGGCTTTAAATTTACGTTCTCCGAACAGACTTCATTTACTCTTGGTACAATAAAAACATTTTCGCACGCCTTACAAAGTTCACTATTACGTTCATTAAGTATAAACATATCCTTGTTACAAACGCTCTTTCTGTTTAATTACTCATCTCATTTAAAGATACGATTTTTCAGTTACCGTTTAATTAGACATTTTTAAACTATACAGCCTAATACATTATTATCAGCAATTAAAAAATAACTATTAATTTTTATCAATTGCAACAGAAATAAAAATTATAATATATTAAATTACATTCAATTTGTATCTGACATTGATCAATAATAACTGAGTAATTTCATTTAATATTTGAATTTCGAACGCACATAAGTAACAAGTAGATTCGGTTTTATGGTGTTTTTACGTATGCCTATTTACGTATTTATATACTTCACGTTTGTCAGTATTAAGAATAAAATGAGACTCGTGAACAATTTATTAAATCGGTGCGTGACAGATCATTAATTTTGTAGTCTTGAATAATAACACGCATTTATTATCTGCCTAGAAGAGAATCGCAGTGTTACCATATTAACGAACAGATTTCAATGATAATATTTTTAAAATGACCATGTCAAAAAATAAGTTTCATTAACAATAAATTAATAAATAAAATGTATTTTACTCACTTCTCCGGCAATAAAATAGAACTACATTTAAATAACATTTTAAGCCATTAACAAAATAAAGAACTGAATTTAAACCCGATCCTAATTCACAGTTTTAAATATCAAAAGAGTGATTGATTAAATTTAATCTGCAAGTACATGTTGTTTGACGGTTACTACATCTCTCCAACAACGCCAAATAAGTATATAATAGTTGTAGACTGTTTAACTGTTTAACTCCAGTTATAGACAAAAAATGGATTATCCATAGTAATAAGCAACGTTAATAATTTAAACAAACAATTTTTTACCAATAATATAAATCGTTAACTACAATGGGAATTATAAATTATAAATTAAATGGAAATAATGTATATGAAAATGATAGCTACGTAAATAATATAAAAATTTTGAAAGGAATGCGGTTCTGATGCAAGTTTCATTGTAGAACGTGAATATACGATTCCAATGAGCCTTGTAATCGATAATCAATTATCTTACGTCTCACATACGGCAAATCCCCACGCCAATGATGATCCCTACTTAGATGGATGATATGCGTTAAAGTACCTCTTAGGTAGCTTTAAATACTGAAAAAAATGTCCCTCGCTAGAACGAAGAACCTACACCGATGAATACGCAAAAGCAATACTTGAACGTTAAATCGTCAAATGAGAGATCACAAGCTCTTGCATTTTAAAAGCGTTCGACAGGCTTGAATGCATCGGATGTTCTTTTTGTTTGCTGCCAAAGCCATGCCGAGGATGCCGGGAATATTTAATCGGTGCATCATACGGCAGGTGATCTGACCTCGAAAGCAGAAGCTCACCTATGGGATCTAGCCTGCGGTATTTTCCTATCTTCTTGGCGGCGCTCAAGTCCGTATAGAAAAGTAAGGAAAGGAGCGTATGTAGGCGAATCGGGTTCCGAGATTAAGTGAGGGCTCAAAGAGTAGGTCATCTTGACGTTCGTTCTCCATACGTATGCATGTGCAGGTGCACGTACACGCGATTGCATGAATTAAAGGTTCCGAATCGCTGTAACTTTGGAGCTATGAGGTACTTTATTCTCGCACCGTGTCATTGCATTTTAAAGTTTGTATTAATTCACTCCTCTTCTGCTCTTCGTTTTTTCCTCTCACCCTTTCTTTTATTAACAAAATCATTATTTCAAAAATTAAATACTCTACAATGATTTAATATATATTATTGCGATGAACTTAAAGGCATTGTCGTTAATTATTGAAATTATTAAATTTCTCTAATAAAAACATAATAGGACATTTTTGTCAAAAGGGACAAAAATAAGGGTAGATGAATCTGTTTAGTGTAGAGCACTCGTAGATACCATTGCTGACGTCGATGAATTTTCCACTTAAAGCGTATTGGAAATTTGATTTAAGGCTAAATGACGCTACGATTTAAAAATTTTTACTTTACTTTATAATTTTAAAAATACTTATCCCACGGAATTAAGAGATTTTAAAAATTCGAAGAATGTTTGCTTTCATCGCCATACAGCTCTTGTGCAATTACATAGACATAATTTAACTTGTGGTCATAAAATAGTTTTCCACTTTAACATTTTTATCTGATCATTTAACGATGAGTACTCTCTCTCTCTCTCTCTCTCTCTCTCTCTCTCTCTCTCTCTTTCTCTCTGTGTGATGCAGGATAAAAGATTCAAAGAGGATACATGTGCGCGTATTTACAATGTGTGCGCTTGTGCGTTTGTTGTATGCGCTATATTTGAGTGTCTCCTTTCTTTCTCGCCTGTTTCTTTTTCTTTTTGTACCTGCTCTAGACACACAATCCGCTCGTGCTATCTCTTTCATTCTCCTTTTTTAGCCTGCCTGTCGTTATGGAATCCCTCTAAATGCATATCTGTTTTATCTCCCTTTGGTCGAGACTGTCCTTGTTTATTGTATTTTCGTTGTCTGGCTTGTGTCTGCTTTCGAAATTTCTTCCATTTGAATCTTTACGTTATTCTCCCTTTTCGAGTGCAGTGATTGTACTGTAGAGTTTGTGTTAACTTGTATAGTACTTAAAGAAAAGGATAATATCGAATTTCGAGATGTGTTAATTTTTTGTCGTAATTTGAGTAAGTGACGTGTGTAAATTTCAGAAAATACTTTTTTGTCTAGCCATTTAACGCAATTTTGTAAATAGATATTAACTATC
>JAPYYT010003901.1:0-11319 GCA_030522565.1 Ceratosolen corneri | reverse complement strand
CCACCACCGACACCAACTCCAAAGCTCCGACTCGCGCCAGTCCTCGTTAGCTTGGCTATTTCGCAACTGTCGCTAGCTTCGAATTGGCCTTCCGGTGGCAGCACCGACAGCATCAGTGAGCCAGTGTTGTTGTCGTCACGACAGCAACAGAGTTGCCCGTTTCAGCAGCCAGGAAATGAAACTCTCCGAGGCTGGCGTCTCGAAAAAAGCCTCGCGCGAGAAGATTGCAAGTTGGAGGAAATGAAGTTTTGGAGGAAGAGGGAGAACAAAGCAGAGGAAAAGGCGCGCAGATGTACGAGTGGGTTGGAGCGAGGTTGTCTGAACGAAACGGACAAAGCCACATATAAATGCGTATAAGGATGCGTAATGCTGGCTTTCGAAGCTTTGCAGGCATTTTAATGAGGGGAAAAGGTGGCGATAACGAAGCATTTGCGGCCGAATGGCGGGATGGGGGGTGGTGGTAAGAAGGACGCAAATTGCGTTTGCACTTGTGGGCGAGTGGTGTTTGGTCATTGCGGGGGCCGACGATTGGATATTGATTATTAATGGATAAATTGGACGAGAAGACGAGGTGGCGAGTGGCAAGAGAGCTCGACCTTAACAATTTTAAAGCCACTCTTGCTGCGACTCAATCGATGGATTATTTCAATTAACGAGATTGTTAAATGGTCGATGATGGCTTGGTTGGCGAAGCTGAACAAGGCGTGTTCTGCTCAAGTTGGCGGTTCTCTCGAAAGATATTACTAGACAGTCTGCGCGGGAGTGTATTCTAGACGCTGAGAAGCACAATTAACGTAGAGCCGCGTAAATGTGGCGCGAGTCTCTTATTGCAGGGCCAAGCCACTAATGCACGCATTAATCAAATGCTTATCCGGGAGCGCTTTATAATTCGTTGCTTGGAAAGATTCGGATGTTAGAAGAATGACGACTCGGCGCTTCCGCCTCCGCGGACGGAAAATTACAGATTATGTTTCTCAGCTTTGTTGCGCGGTGGCTTAAGCGTTGAATTGCTTGAGCGCGGCGACGTTGAAGAAAGACAAATAATCACTCTGCCGCATTCAAGTGCGTCTTTGATTATAATGACAACTCGGCGTTTCGTAAGTTTCTCGCTAATTGTGAGCTTTCGCGTCAGAAATGCGACGAAATGGAGCGAGGTATGATAAATTAATGCTCGGTAGTAAAGTGCAGCAGAGACTTTGCGTCGTTAAATATTCTGGGAGTCTAGTTAGCGGAACCTCTCCGGGGTAACTGTTTGCTGATGGGCGGTCGGGGGAGGGTGGCGGCGGGGGATGGCGAGGCGGGGGATGGCGAGGCGGGGGATGGAGGCGAGGAAGGGGAGAGGCTAAAAGAAGGGGAGAAATGAGTAAGGTGGGAGGAGGAGGCAAAGCAAGTTGGAGATTGGAACTTTCGGCGAAAAAGGAAGGTAGTCCGGTGGACGTAAATAGGGGGGTGGAGAGGGTGATGAGCTCGTGGACAATGAGCCATCGATGGTTGGAGAAAAATTAATAAGTAAGTCGGCCGCGGCTCACGGCTACATTCATTCGCCGCAGATTCACTCTCTCTCTCTCTCTCTAATGATTCATCTCCTTCGCGCGGCTCCCCTTTGATATACTTTCAGCCATCTCTCCGTCCTCCTCCCCGACGACAAAATGCACATTCTATCTCCACGGAATTTTCTAATGAGAATTTTAACGATTGACCTACATACTCGCGACCCGATTATAATTTTATAGATCGGACAAGGTAAAACATCGCAACAAATTCATTGCTCGCTGAGACGAACCCACAAAGAGTCGTAAGGCTGGCCGCGAACTTGGAAGCGAGCGCTCGGCGAATCCAAATGGGAATGCCTTGGCGGACAAACAGTTTTATTATTATTATTATTAAGGGATATCGAGGCGGCCTAATGTGAAAATTGTCCCTGCGACTGATTGTACGCCTAAATCGGCACTTTTCGGCTCGCGTTGCCAATCATCGAGGACTACATCGATGGCTACAGGTGTACGTGGCTCCTCGACTCCGCGATAACGGAATCCCTCGTTAAACGAGAGCTCAATCTGCGCTCGTAGATAGGCGCCGTTAAAAGGAAAGTTTGAAGAAAGAGGCAACTTCTTAAATAGGCCAGAGCTCACATTATATGTCAGATTGGGGAGATAGTTTTTGAATTTTATTATACGTCTCGGCAGAGTCGCGCTACATAGAGCTAAGGAACTCTCTTACCTTAAAATGAGGGAGCACAAGTAGCTCTTGAAGCTCTTGAAGATCGTTACGATCGATATTCCTCGTAGATGACCTCTCCGCTCCTCCAAGAAGCTCCTCCACCTCTTGCGCTCGCTGAACTGCATCGGTTTGCGGTGCTCGGCACGGCGACGGAAGTCGCGTCGCAATTCTATCGTAAATCTACAATTCAGATACATTAAATTAAGTATAACGAAGATCAATGGTCGCCCGGTACTTCTCATTCCCTAATCCCTTATGCATAAAAGGCCGTTAAAGCAGACGCTAATAACGATGGGGGATTACGTTCGCGCATCCGATATACGATTAACGAGAGGCGAAGCCTTGAAAGCCGAGTTGGGGTGACAAATGGACAGGATGTTGGCAATAAAGTGGAAAGCAAAAAATTTTTCCTTTTTAATATCCGCAGGATGTGTGTCATCGCGTCATCGCGACCGGCACCGTCCATCAACAAAACCATCGAAAGTCGTTATCTCGTCGAGGCTGCCGCGTCCACGCGAGCATCCCAACACTTAAGATTCCACTAATAATTGATCCACACGGGAGAAACTCACCCTCACATTCGCTCTCCCTGTGAAATCTCATGTGCTTGCTCTGCAACAAGTACGGGCAGATAAATGCCATTCTGATGTAATGTCATTAATAGCCGGGCGATAAGCGAGGCCTAGACCGGATAATCAGGCGGGGCATTTAGGGCCGGCTGCACGAGCCGCCCTCGGGTGGTGGAGAAAAAGATAATCAGCAGGGCGAAAGAAATAAAGAAGAAAAATATGACAATCAGAAAGAGGATGACGGGAGCTCGACGCCTGACATATGTACGAGATTGCATTTCCATGATATCCAGCGTCATTGTGAGAGGGAAGATTTTGGCGATAACGGCGTCCGTGGTGCCTCAAGCCTTCTTAGCTGAGCTTCTTTTCAGCTTCCGCCTCTCCCCCCCATCACTCCCTCCCCCCTTTACTTCACTCTCTCCCCGAGCCACGACCCCCGCCACCGACCGTTCCCACTCCCACTCCCACTCCCACTCCCACTCCCACTCCCACTCTCTCACGCCCTTATTTCACGATTCCGCCACACGCGCGCCCCGCCCGCCGCCGCCGCCGCCCCTCTTGTTGGCCTTATCCTTCTCAAACAGGCATCTCTTGGCCGCCCAGCTATGCCCAGCCAAAGCTCCGAATGCAAGTAACCTCGAATGCAACAACAAATACTGCCTCGTCGCTCTTTTACTGCAATGCGACCGCGAGGGAGCGCGTCCGAGCGCCACAATACGGTGGCTCCCCTTACGCTTCCCGGCCGGAAAAATCGCCCAGCCACCGTCCAAGTGATCTCGACCTAATATCGCGCAACGATCCAAGAGGCAAGCGAAGCTCGCAGCGCCGCGATTCGCTCTCAACTGTTACTAAATAATTTATCAGCAAACCAACTCACTTGCTCGGCGGCCACTCTCGGGTAATAGCGCGCAGAATCTTCCCCTCCATCGGCTGGTCAGGCGGATCGATGATGGGAGGACGGATCGTGTCGGGGCTGTTTTCCACATGTGCCTACTTTACCGATTGTAAGTCTCCGCGGAAGCTTTAACGCGGCCTCCCCCCGCTAGCGGTACCCGAGGATTGGCGAAATTGATGATTCGGATGGGAACGAGGGTTGACAAATGGTCGTAAACGTCGCTGGTCGATTTTATATCGAGTGGGCCGCGCTGAGAGGGGCTCGCGATCAATTCTCAGAAGCGAGAGCAGCTCGCTTAGAGAATAGGCAAATTTCCCGACTGACAATTGAATAATTATAATCGCAGTCGCGTGCAGCGTTATTGTTTACGGGCCGATCGGATGGGATATCCCCGGGTAGAATAGAGATGTCGAATTTATTAAGCTACGGTAGTTATTAAAATCTAGGATGAGAGATAAATCTAGAGGGGTCTCTTACTTCTAATAGTGCTCGAAGTCGCTTGTCATCAACGGCAGCAAGAATTTCTGATCTACTCAGCCTGCCACTCTCTTGGAGGACTTCAATATCGTCGAGCGAGTCTAAGATTTCGCCGACAGCTGCTGTAGAAATAAGAGACTTCTTAGTGCCAAATGTTACACAATTATGAATAAAATCCGCCTCGTCAAAGTATCCAAGCCTCGACAGCTCTTGGAGCCAGGAGCCTAAGACCATTGCAAAGCAGCTTAAATGTAAGAGAGAGAGAGAGAGACCGCGCGAGCGGCACTTGAACTTCACAATATTAATAATAGAATGGCTGTCAGCTGCCTATGACCTATAATAATTTTAGTCGACCCAATTTACTTACCAGTGCTTATGATCTCTTCGTCGCCAATCTCATAATAACTATCTCCATTCGTTTCCGAATACGTGTTGTGCCATTTTGACGAGGAGACGGCCATTTTCACCGCAGCTTTCAATTTTCGCCTGGCATTGAACTTTTTCAATTCCTCGATTGTCTCGCCCAAATGAACTCGCGCGATACCTTTATCGCGATCCTGCAAACACAAATAATTCCATCTCAAATCACCTCGGCCGGTCCACGTGACCCACCCTCAACATACGCCAACCACTCTTATCCTTAATAATCCTAGGCAAATGCACGGCTCCTAAGTGGATTTTCCGCATTTCTCGCGCGAGCAATTTCCCAAATACCCATACGCCGCGCGATTCTTCTTCAACGGCATCCCAACCGACTCACTTACCCGACTCACTCACCCCTCAACCCCCCCTACAATATATTTACACCGCGAGAGCGAGGCATTCGAATGGACGTGCGCTCGCAAAGAAAGGTAAAGTGTATCCAGCTTATTCCCATTAAGCACTCGAGCTTCGCCCTCGACGATCGATAACCCACTTACACGTGCATTGCATCGATACGCGTGCTCTCCCCGCACTCCCCCCCCCTTCCTCACTTTATCGGCTAAATGCTCGGGGCCACGTACCATCATCGCGACGTACCACCTGCAGCGGCCCAAAGTCCTCCCAAACACCGACACGGTACCGTGCCGAGCCCCAACTTCTTCTCAACTTCCAAGTTCAACTTGCGAGCGCACGATCCGATTGGCACTCGGCCCCCACCACACTGATAAGACGCAGCTTATAAATGACGGGGGAAGAGATGTGCCAACGAGAGAGAGAGAAATGAGAAAAAGTTCGGAGCATTTATAACTGGGTAGGTGTGGCCCGACACACCATTACTCTGGCTGAGGTGGATAGTGGATGCCAACCCCCCCCCCCCCACCCAAGGAAACGAGACAATAATTGTTGGAAACTTACTCGGAGCCATTTGTGATTAAGCACTTCCTGAATGGTGATCCTGTGATTCGCATCTATGCTCAGCATACGCTGGATGAGGTCCTTGGCCGAGTCGCTTATTGGATCCCACAGTGACGTTTCCATCTGGAAAGGTGATTTTTATCCAGTATTTATTGGGTATTTGCGATCTTTAAGCCAATTAATAGAGAGAGCGCAGAATTAATAAGCGCGTGCGCGCGTAAGACAATCCAAAGTGCAAAATGTTGGATGCTACAGAGCTCGATCGCTGTTACACTCGAAGCATCTCACGAGTGTCAATCTCGCGTCATCGGCCAATGACTCGTGGACGAGAGCCGCGGTAAGTATGCGCAGTTAGATTATCAGAACAATGACAAATAAATAGGATTGAATAGGCATAAGTGGCGGCTATGTACCTGTACTCGTCCTCGACAAATGGACTCCCGAAGTCGCTCCCGCGAACCCACAAACGGAAGTGTACCGGTAAGAAGGACATGCAGGAGCACACCAGCTGACCAAACATCTCCTGGCTTCCCGTATTGTCTGCGCAGTATAACTTCCGGCGCCATAAAGTGCGGACATCCTATGCGACCTGTGGCCAGAGACATTAAAAGACTTAGTATGTTTATTTATAAGGAGATGGGAGATGGGGAAGAAGAAGAAGAAGAGGAAGGGAATATTTTGGCACATTTTGCATTAAAATCATCGTCCTCTATTTCTTTAGTCGGATAACTAGTATTGAAAGTGATTTGCTCGCGATTAAACAGCTTCTTCATTCAATCCCATTTAGATGCTTAAGATTGTCGAATTAGAGCTCTCTTATGTTTTTTTCCCACTTAAATTGCACTCAAGTACCTTGAAATAAAGGACAACATTGTAAGCGTAATTATTTACGGTCTCGTGCTAAAAATTAGCATCAGTGTCTATGGTAAACAAACGTTTTGCCGTTAATCCTTTGATATTACGACGTGACGTGTATAAGCAGTTTCGTTATCGAGCGATTTCACATTGTACAAACGTGCTTAATCCAGCCAGGATAATAAAAACATTGACAAAACGTCATTGTCAATCGCAAAAGCACGACAATGCTTGCAATTGTGCTCGCGTGCATAGGGATTCGATAGGGGAGAACATTACAAGAGGATATTAAATATAATATTCCGTAACCGCAATCACCGTAGCAAACAATTTACAATACATTCTTAGGCCGATTTTAGTTTAGTTTACACACACGCACACACATACATAATGATACGACAGATGGCTAATAAATGCAGTTGCAATGCGTTTACCAAGATTTCATATCGATTCAATAGCATTAATTACAAATAAATTCGACATACGCTCCTCCGTATACTCTGTGTAGGCACAAAACATGGGCATTTGCCGTGACATTTAATCAACGGAATGCAGCACTTTTTGTTAAAGAGCCGAGGTGAACGAAGGAGCCGGCGCGTAGACAAAAACATAAAGGACAATCTACCGCAGTTTCACAATGAGGACGAGAATAAAACAATTCGTGTAAAATGGCCAAACGAGACTCGAAACTCGCTTGGATCATCCGCTACCGACTTCCCTCTCGAGCAGCAACGCGATTAAAGGCGAAACAACGCGTTATTTAGGTCATGAGGGAAATTTCTTCCGCCTTAAGAACGACATTATGATCTAATCAGTGCTGCAAACATCTTTAATATTGCACTCCCATTACATGATAATAATGCGAAGCTCGTTTAATTATAATAAAAGCTCATTCACGAGAGCTCCTTTCTCCACAGCAGAATCTGCTTGTTTCAAACTCAAGTGTCACTACCATTTTAATGCCGTAATATACATGTATATACATATATACATGGGGTTTTACGTAAGGCGTTATAAAATGAAAATTGCTCTTTATATTCTTATAGGAGAAGAAAAAGCCGAGAAAGTAGAGGGGCGGAAGAAGCCGATAGGATTTCATGTTTGACGTCAAAATTGATTGGTCGAGGCAGTAAATTTTCAAGGGAAAAGATTCCGATTGCATTTTCACGATCGAGAGGCCATTCCTACGACGGCCTGCTAGAAAGCTCAACAACAATAAAAAAGATGAAGAAAAACAAGAAAAATAAGGCAAGTTGATGACAATATAACATTGCCACATCTTGCATATTCTAATCTCGCGTTTCATTCATTCGTATGTGAATACCAATACAGTATCCTGAATACCAATAGAGGTCCTCGAGAGGGAAACTGCATCAACTCGACGTTGTCAACCCCATTAAAAGAAGATATTTAAAGAAGAAAAAGAGTCGACGTGCCCATCTTGACGCCTGCGCTGCCATTCTCAATGTTAAACCCTTTCGCTTTCAATGAATCTGCTTATTGAAAATTGTGGCTTTATTAGCATAATAGTCTCGATGTGTTTCACCTGTCGAATCACTGCAGTGTCAAGTAACTGTCGATGCACGTCCAAAATGTATTGGGATTGCGCTATTTCTATAAGGTTACGGTTGCTCTACGCGAGTGAAAATCTTACATTAAGACATGTAATTTGACGTGTAATAGATAAGCAGCGTACAATCACGCCACCTGAACTGTTGAATACGCTGAAAATACTTTCTATCTGTTGACGTGTAACAATATACACGTACCACCTTTCTATTTCACATTAATGCCTAATGCTTGATATCCATATCCAAATGATAAACCACACAATAAGCACAATGTCATTGTTATATGTGCAAAATAAGGTGGAAAAGACATTTCATGTAGTGTGTCTGTCATTGTTGCAAGCAAACAAGCGGCAACGTGTAAGCACTAATGCGTTATAATGACGTTGAGAAATTTCACGACAAATTTCTCGATGCTGCGCAGCATAAATAATATTAGCTGCTCGCTTTCGAATAAATCACAACAAGCATGAAACGAATGATTATTATGGCGACAAATACGGATCCTTGCGAAAAAAAATTAATCGAAGCTTTGTAGGTCAGGCTTACCCTCATTGTCGACCTTCAAGTAGAGTTGGCCCTCTGGGCTCACATAGGGCCGATACTCGGTTGTGTAACAATCTGAATTCATTGAAATGAAATTGAAAAATGTCAGAGCTGCCTGTTTCCCGTAGTGGAATATTTATCTTGGGAGGAGGTTTTGGGGCTCCAAATGTCATTCGATATTTTGTCAATTTGTTATATTCCTTTTGCCGCGGATGATATATTAAATCGAACTTAAAACTAGCGAACAATTTAATATTCCAACGTGTTTTACCATATCTCATTAATCACATCGCATTTACGTGGTTGAATTACGAAATTATTTCTTATCTCCGAGAAGCTTTTCAGAGTTGAAATTATTCAACATCTTCCGGCTTCGCTGCACAATAAAGAAAATGCTTTCCCCGTCGAAATTTTTATTTATTCTTTTTATTTTTTTAAACTATTTTTAGTTTGGCCACGTTGTTTTACTTAATATGTTGTTATTCTTGAAAAAAAAAACAAAACAAAAACAAATATTTATAAAATTACGTGCATTTCAAGTACGTTTCTTTACAATTAATTCGTATATTGTTTTTCTTTTGGTTTTTAGCTTATTAATTCAAACTAAATATATTGATATATTATAATCTGTATGTACGTGAATTTAGTTGTTTTACATAATTGAAATTCTCATCGTGATTTTGTAACTAAATACCTCAATCATAAATACATTATTTGTCTCGTATAATTATTCTGCAATCGAAATATCAACATCTTTAGAATTTGTTGTTATTACACTATTTGCCTTATATTATATATTTACGGTGCAATTAATTTATTACTCATTTTATTCAAAAGTTGCAAGAGACACAATGAAATATTCTCACGAGTCGAAAAATTTGAATTAAATGCCCCAAGGACCTTAATCTCATTGTAGAAATTGATAAATAATCTTTAGATACGAAATAAGGATGCGAATGAGCATAAATTCAAGAATATATAGAAAAACTATAATCAATCTCTGCTAGAAGATTAAGTATTTCTTGGTTCCTTTTAGCTTTTATTAATAAAAATATTATAGATTTCTCTAAAAGTAAATTGACAAGGGAATAATTTGATATATAATTAAAGTTATTTCATATCGAAATGATATTCGACAAACTATAACTGGACTTTTAGGTGAAGTCGAATGAAATTCTGAAACTTTATTATTTACTTTGGCGGCATCGATTAAATCGGAACACTTGATTAATATTTCATTTTCACGGACAACAATTACTTTTATAAAATGACAAAGGAATTAAATTTCAAGTTCACCAAAAAGAATTTTCAAACTCTTTAAACCTGAAAAATAAAAAGTTGGATAATTAAATGTTATCTCGTTAACAATAAATAAATTTGGAGGAAAAAACGCATAGCATTGAAGTTTGATTAAAGCAATCAATACGCTGTGCAAAAGAAATTATTAAATCAAAATGCAATCTTTCACATCTCGTACGCAAAAGTAAATGGAAATACCGTTTAATACTCCACAGTAGTTAAACATTATTTAAAATAAAAATCAAAAAAACAAAAAAAAAAGACACACCCTTTAATTATTCGTTTATAAAAGTACAGGATCCAAGTTTTTTCTACGCCATGTTTCAGGAAATTAATTCAAGGACCCTTGTAATTTTATATTTTCCGGGCCACTAAAACATCACCAGCAAGCATCGAATTACATTTTCACGTAATCCTATGATATATTGAATTTTCTTTCTGAAACAATATGCACAAAGTCATGGATTCGAATCCAATCAAGGTAACGCAACAAATTAACAAAAAAAACTACGTTAAAATAAAAGCAAATGCTCGGCCGATTTCAATGTCATACTGTGACGACTGACAAGCAATTGATAATTATTGAACACGAACTTTATCACAATGCACAAACAAACAGTGCAAAGAACATCTATAAACTGACAGTGAAATGTAATTGAAAATTAAATTTAACAGCCGAGTCATCGGTTTGACACATACAAACTTGACTGCAACCGACTGACTCCTACTGCCACCTCCCCCTCGCCCCCCTCGCGCTTCCCCGCCCACGATACATACAATACAAATTTCACAGAAACAACAAAGATGTGTAAGGGCCCGTTGCTTCTCTCATTTTCTTAATAAAGAAACAAAATGTGGCATGCGCTTGTTATCAGAAAACAGCGCGACCTTGGTTTCGCTCTTACCAAGGCAACAAGCGCACACGTACCTCTCGAATTTCCAACTCCACGTCAATCGCCTCGTACTCAATTATTACCAGCTTAAAAAGCGAATTACACAATCAATTACCAAGAGCACCGTGCTCACGTGATGACGCGATTAATGAAAAAAAGAACAAATTTCGTCCACCAAAGCCCCACGTACTCCCAACTACGCCAACTACACCAAAGTAAAACTAGTAATAACCAAGTGCATTCTAAAAATAAACGCCATCGCCCGAATGATGTTCATTTAATGGAACCAATAGCAATTGAAAGCCGAGTGCTGCGAAATATTAAAAGTCTGTAGTAAAAGTGCGGCGAATGGGGAGGGAAAGTGAGGGTGCTGCGGCCGTTGGGACTTGCAGCGCATAAATGCATAAAAAGTAAAAGTCAAGCGGGAATCGTAAGCGGCAAGTTGTAAGCTGCACTCGCCACGATCAACTAATCCATCTCGCTAGCTAATACAGAGCATCGGTGCTCGAAATTAATAACTACTCCCGCGTCACAAGATGCTCTCTCATCATAATCACATCGGCCTCGGGGCAATTAAGAGGGCCGGCCAAATGCTGGAAAGGAGGTGGGCGGCAAACTTTATTTATCATTAGGCATTGTGTGTGGGGGGGGGGGGGGGG
>JAPYYT010003900.1:0-11325 GCA_030522565.1 Ceratosolen corneri | reverse complement strand
GCCGCCGGCTGTGTGTACAGATAGAAGAGAGGGCTTTCGGAAGCTTCGGGCCACAAAGCTCGAGGCTGCCGCCGCCGCCGCCGCTGCTGGCTGCGGAGGGCGGCGGGGTGGTGGGGGTGGTGGGGGGTGCGGGAGATCCGGGAAGAGAGGCATTATAGGAATTGCATTTAAAAACGGCGTGCGCCGACGTGGTCCATGCACAGACGTGGCGTCGAGAAATCTAATTCGAAAACTTAGCTTTCGTAAAAAAAAAAAGAGTTGCTGGCGTTTCCGATGCGAATTTCCATTTGCGGCTAAATAGATTTGCGCGCTTGATAGTTTAGTATTTGATTCTGCTGAAGAATAATTTCCTTTTTCATTCGTTAATGCGAGTAATGCCTTTTACCATTCGTTTGCTGTAACCGTAATTGGAGCCATTCGCATTTGCATTTCCTGATACTTTTGCTTTTTTTTTTAATAAACGTCTTGAAGAAAGTATTAGGAAAGTGTGCCGATATTAATGCGCATATATTTCTAAGTTTGATCAGTTCGATGAAGGGCGACGAGTAGCTTTGATAAACTTTCTTACGAATTATGTATTTTATATTTTATTATAATTACATTGTAACTCTATCAAAAACTCTCAACAAACGGTCATTTGTGTATATATATATGTGTGCGTGTGTGTGTGTGTGTGCGCGGATGTATAAAATTTTTAAAAATAACCTCATAAAAATAATTATACAGACGAATGACGCATTAAAAATATTTCAGTTGATAATTATAAAATTATTATATAATAATAATAAAATTATCAGTACTGAAAAATAGGCAACGCGTACTAGTAATTTCTGCAAGAGAACTCGATAATTAAATAATAAATTTAGAAATACCATTACTTAAAAATTAATGTAAAAATGCAGAGATACGAGATACGAGTCGTCTGTTATTGTAATTATTGGGCTAAATTACTCGAAGCAATACTTCTTTCTAAGGACAGAGTTATTTTAAGCACGTGGTAATAAATTTTTTCAAGCTGCCCTATTCGTAATAAATACTTTATCGAAAATATTTCGACTATTTTTTATTTCTATCCTATCTCTTTGATCAAACACAAAAATTTTTAATATACAATAATTAACGTATGATGAAATTTTCATTTATTACAAAGCATTTGTATGTGAATTTTACGGAATTATTATGAACAATAGATTTTTAATTTCAAAGTTGCAGATATTTGCAAGAATCTAATAGTATGGTTTGAAAAATTAACCAAACACTTTCTTGAAGTAAAGAGTTCATCAATTTTCTTATAAATTTCATAAATATGCTAATCGTAAGGAAATATTTAATTTCAATTATGTTATTCAAATTCGAGTCGAATAATTTAATATAAATAGCACTAGAAATAACTCAAACTCTATAAGAATAATCATTAATTGGCTCATTTTGTCTTTGCTATTAATAATCTGGAACCTAGTTTTGGGCATTTGTTACGCTATTGTAAAGATATTGCGTAGCGATGTCAAAAATAAATAATTTCAAAGCAAATATTTAAAATTTTCTCTCCATAAAACCTAACACTCAAGCTTCAATCAAATTTTTCTTTTCTTCCTTATTTATCATTTAACGAATGCGAGTAGTACAAACAATTCGCATTTCTCGACTCAATTTTTCGCATTTAATCCATTATTGTTATTATAAATGGTTTTACCTTCCGACATATTGCACGATGGCTGTTACTTAAAACAAAAATAAACAAAAAAAAAGAAAAAAGAAAGAGAATCGCCTACATTAATCGACACGTGTTTAGACAATTGAATTACAATTCATGTATCTCGAAGGCTGATCGCTATTCTCAAAATAATTGCAAGAAATTTAATATCACTTAGCCCATGAACTATAACCCAATATTACCAGTTAATTAGTCCAATAATTATTCCTCAAAGCAGCCGCTCGAAGCGCCAAATGCTTAACCTTCCCCTCGCCTTGAAGGTCAGGCGGGGCCCGTCAACCGCATTATCAACATGAAATTCGCAAGAAAAGCGAAACGAGAGAGAGAGAGAGAATCCAAGCGTGTAAGTGGCACTTCCTCCGGCATCCACGAAAACTAACAGAGATTTAATAAATTAGCCACTTGCGTGAGAAATGCGCGGCTCGACTGGATCTCGCGTAGCTGCTGCGATCGACACGCTGCGATCCTGCATTCCCGGCCACAGAGGAGCGAGCCGGCACTTCAATTTGCCTCATGGCGCCCACTTAACCGGCTCCCACTCATTTGCCAAGCACTCGAAAAATCTGCATGAAATTTC
Organism: Ceratosolen corneri; assembly: GCA_030522565.1. Classification (NCBI taxonomy): domain Eukaryota; kingdom Metazoa; phylum Arthropoda; class Insecta; order Hymenoptera; family Agaonidae; genus Ceratosolen; species Ceratosolen corneri. The sequence goes on along the minus strand of JAPYYT010003900.1, from coordinate 9,034 downwards.
ATTTTTAAAGGGCCATTCTCGCACGTCCGCTGCGCCCCCGCTAATCGCCCCGGGTTTGGAGGCGGCGGGGCGGAGGCGGGGGGAGTCCGCAAAATCCCCACTATCGGCACTTTCGCCGCCCAACGCAAACAATTACAATCTTTCATCGCGATAGTAACTAGCTCGTGCTCGAATAAATAAATGCAAGCATTACGTGTCGTGCGCTCGATTTTCCGAGCTCTCTGCTATGTCTTGAGGACAATGCTTAAGGGCGCGCGCGCGCGCGCGATGTAAGCCGATCCCCCCTCTTCTTGGCTTCTTACTTGTCAACGTCAATCTCATTGCTCCTGCCAGCTTCTCCGTGTGGCAATTTCGTTAGAATCGCGCCCACAATGCAATCACTTCCTTCAATTATACGAATCGATTATAGTTTCTTTGCTGCCATAGGTTATTGGCGATGGCCAGAGCAAGTCGTTAGTGTAAGCCATTGGCTCCTCTCCCATCGAGGGTTCGGTGTAAGTTTTACAGGCACATTTGCACTTACATGGAGAATTAGGCGACGACTATTATTGCAATGCCTTGTTGCGTTCGAAATTTTCAGCTTGCAAAAGTAAGGCAGAAATTCTCTTAGCCAACTCTCCCACGGATACGCAGGTTACGTGGGTAAACAAGAATAAAAAAAATTGAAAGTAAAGGTTAATTGTTCTCAAGTTAATAATGAAATTTCAACGATACAGATCTCAAATTTCGCTACTCAAATTCATAAGGAAAAATGCAGATTTTCGATAAACTCTTGTCAGAGTTCCACAATATAGGGAGCACATGTTTTGCATATTCTCAACAATTTTTGCATCCATCTGTGCTACCATACAAAAGTTTTGAAGAGAAAAGGAGAATGAAGCAAAGTTTTGCAAAAAAGAAGAAGGCTCTTGAAGTTTTTGTTTAGAATGCAGAGTAAACGAGCGCCGCTGCAGCTATTTGTTGCCAAATCAACAATGCGAAAAAAATTTCGATATTAACTTACGGCATTATATGCCCGGGTGAGTTGTACTTGCGAAAAGTGCAGTGAATAATCGATCTCACCATTACCTCGTCCCCTCAAAAATTATACCAATTTTGCAGCGGATTATTTTGCAAATTTGTATCTCATAAGACTTAATGCCTGTATTAGTTAGAGTATTAGTTAAAGATCGAGTACATTTATATGAAATATTTATGAATATGAATGTGTACGTCTTAAGATACTTGAAGTGTATATTACGTAATACTTGGGGTTGTTTGGTTATATCCGCGAGGACTAAAATAAAGGGACAATAAAGGGACCTCTCGTCATCCACGGAAATTACTTAATCTCTCGTAGTTACAGCAGTTCATAGTTACTCGGGTAGTCCCAGAGCACTTGGGAGCGAACTAGCGAAGAGCAAAATGCGTAAGTAGCGAGTAAAAAAATACAGCCGAGTCTATTTCGGAATCTTTTTTTTTTTTTTCTAAAATGTAAGCGAATGATAGGCAATCTATAAATGCTGCCAATGCTTCTGCCGTTTAAACGTAAAAGATAAAAGAAAACGAGTGCAGGATTAACAAGTTGAAACAGTGTTGCCATCATAAATTTGCCAACTGCTAGGCAACTTGAGCGCTAAAGTTGCATCGAAGAAATGGCGTTTTTGGTTAATTGGTGCTATTGATTTGTCATCACCTTAATTCGCGTAAATTCATCGATGGAAGCGTTGGAATAGGGCATCGCGGCTCGACTACGTAATCGTGCTTAAAGTCTTATTTTCTTGTTAAATAACTTGGGTGCCTGCAGTGAGCCAGGTTAATGCTGCAAGGGCATGGCTCAATAGCAATTTCAAATATCTTTGGTAGAATGGAAAAGAGATAAGGTCACGTCAAGTGGCGAGGAAGAGCTCTTTCGACGGCTGAAAGTACAAAAAAAAGACTAAATGCCCTTTATCGTACCACGGGTTTATGGCGGCCTAGTTAACCGAGTTTAGGGACTAATTACTTGATTGCGTAATTGCCACCCCTATAGGCGATCACCCCCCTACCACTAAGGAACCTCCTCCCGTCAGGAGCCCAGCTGATTTATTTTTGCCGTTCCTTACCGAAAGACCAAATCGCCCCGTATTTCTCTCCTCTCCCTTTCTTCGCCTTTCACCTTTCTTTATCTCCGTCGGCTTTTCTTTATCTCGCTAAATGCTTTATTGATGGGAAGTACCTCAAACACGTCAACCGACACTTAATTTTTGCTAAATGATCGTTTTTTTTTTATTATTATAACGTCATTTGATGTGGTCACGAGTGAAAAATTTATATATTTCCAAAGCAATCGCTACTTTAATGTGTAATTAAACATTTGCCGTTGATTAATTTTTTAATGTAGTTGGCGTAATATAATTTATTAATTTCTTTTTGAAACTTTCTGTATTTCTCCAGAAGATCAGCGAAAAGTGAAATAATAGGCAGGCCACTATCCACATTAGATGTAATTTTACATGTAGATGTAGATTAGCAAACATATAGATTAGCAAAATGAGGACTGATATGAATTATATGGGAACAGAAATTTTTTGGCAAATTTACAGGGTAAGGAAATAACGAGAGCACTTGCGAAACAGAATATTGTAAAGAAACGAACCTCTGTCGCACGTAAGACCAATGAAAACCACAAGCGCATATACACGCACACACGCACACACACACACACATATATATATATAAATGATTACAAGATGCAAGGGCCGTAATTTTTCCATTTGTAGAAAGTTGGATGAATGTCTTCTCCATTAGGCAGTCAGATATTGGCTGAGAGGGATATATATGAGATTTTTATGTATTTGTCGTAGTAAACAAGCCCACCAATCGGGCGTAAATCAAGATGCAAATCTCGTTTTGCATCGTTCAGCATCACTGAATAATTCAGGCCGCTTGTCGAAAATGCATATCGACGCCTATTATTTGCTTAACCATAATTTTTGGGGTTTTCCGGTTTCCTGCGGAAAACAAGGTAGAAATTGGGGCTCGTATGGCAAGTCTCGCAGAGATGTATTTATATACATAACCAAGTTTTCGAGGAGGGTGACTCGTGGCCAGCCGGCTTATGCGCTGCGCGTGCGTGCGCGTGTGCGTGTGCGTGAGCCACCCTATCTAACGTCGCTCATGGAGCTCGTTAGCGTTGCCAATGGCAACTCCCTCGCTCCACCGACTTGCGCCCACCCCCTCCCGGCTCTTCGCTATCGCGCGACCCTTAACCATCGTCCTGCCGACCTCCCTTTGCCCGTCCTTCTCCTTTCATCCCACCCCTCGCCACTCGCAATATTCCTCCTTTCCCTCGTCTTCCACGGACGGCACTCTCTCGAGCTCAAGCTCTGCCAAAGTGGAAATAAAGATAGCGCTAGGGCGCATGCGTTCGACCCTCCAGCCTTTACAGAAGTGCTCTCTCCCTCCGTGCCACCCACCCACCAACCCACCCACCACCCCCACTCTCTCTCTTCTTTCATTTTTCATTTTTCTCTTTCCATATAGCGCGGGTCACGCGTGTGCTGTGACTCTCGTTCGTCTCCTCGGTCTCCAAGCGCGAAAGTGCCGATCCTCGACGAGTGACGAGATATTGAAGAGGCTTTCCCTTTCATTTTTGAACAGCATATCTGCTCACGCGCACATGTAAAAATTTAGAAAGGGTTAAGCGATATGACATCCAATATTGGATTAAAAAATTTGAGGGAGCTCCTTCACAGTATCGAATTATTTCTATCCTCTGCTGAGACAAAATACTATTGGACAAATGTATTTAGCCATTGTGTCAGTAATGCAACTATTTTTAATTGCAATCTCATTATGCATTTGTTTTATTGGCATATTGAACTTGTAGACACTAGTATATTACTACTTGAAATATGTATTATTGAGAAAGATTTTCATCTTTTAGTAAATATTACAATATACTATACGAATAATATTATCGACAATAATTTAATTAAATATCATATAAAATATATATATATATACATATACATATATTATTCTTTAAAGATAATTTGTATGCAATCTATTAACATTTTACGGATATAAATAAGCAATCGGAAGATTAATGTTTAACGAAAATCCGAGCAATTATCAATTTAATAAATTGTGATAGTTATTATTATTTTTTTGTTTTTTTTTGTTTTTGAAATATTTATTTACAAAAGTATTGGATATAAATGTTGAGAAATTCTAGGTACATATGAAAATATAATATTGTATTTATACTTCTACTATTGTCTAACAAAAATTTTGGTCAATCTATTGAAAAATGCTTATTTAGTATTCAAATGAAAATTACTCAAATACCGACATTATAATTCACGTGCAATGGACATTTTTTAAATGTAAACTACATACTGGCCTGTAAATTACCAATTTCTTTTAAACTAAAGAATGTAGACCGAAATATGGGGTAAAGTACTAGTTGAATGGCTAAAAAATTTCTGTTCGACATTTGTCCGCCTGGACGAAAATACGAAGAAAAGTTGGCAGATTACAAATAGCTGTTATATAAGTGTATGGGTATTAAAAAAAATGGCTGGGCCTCGAGATGTTTCACATTGATAGAGTATGTCAGCGAGATTTCGTTAATTTTATGGATATAGTCGTGGATGCATAGTGACAGACGAGAGGACGAGTGGCTTCGAAATTAATAACAAAGTAATGCTTCATTGCGCTGAACGATAAGAACGACGATATTAACAATGGTGTTCGTTGTCCCGAACCAAGGGGATTTCATTAAAAAGTACATAGGAAGAAAAGAAATAGAGGGACGATTCAAGAAGAAAAATGGGAGTAAGTGAGAGAGAGAGAGTGAGGAGACGTGATCTGGAGTGTAAGCTCGCGAGTCGGATCCGCTTAGGCGATGTAATTAAAATCGGAAAAACGTATTTAATGAATATTCATTTATGCTTCAATCTCGAAATATTAAAGGTTGATTGCTCGACATCTCGCTCATGATATACACGGGCAGAACAAAAAAAGAAGAAGCAAACAAGCTGAAATTAAAAATAGCCTTGATGATGCACAAATTCTACCCTAATCCACTGGGCAATTTGATACTTAAAACAAGCGCGACTTTGTCAGTTAACGTGAATTTTATTATGAAAATTTTAATATGGTCCTACTGGCGAATCAAAGCTATCCTCAAACTATTAAAAGCTTGCTCCTAGTTAACTTTTAAATGACGTTGAAGAATTTATCGTGCCATTTTGTAAATTTCATGAGCCATGTATTTTGCAATTTTGCGAAAGCTTTATTGTTTATTTTCAGAGGAGTTTACCGTGATGAGAAAGTTGATGGAAGTGAAGGAAATTGTTCTCAAATGCAATTAGATAATCTCCGAATTACAAAATGCAAGCTCTATGCAGTCAATCGGAGCTTTTTTAAATATTTAAGTATTGAAATTGAGTGCGGGAAACACCAAACTGTTTACCAACGTCTTACATCATACTTAAATTGAATTAATTAATAAGTCACAATTTATGAAAATCTCTTATCAAAAGTACTCGTGAGCAGTCAATTAAGCATTAATTATTTAAAGCATTTCAATCTCTTAATTCTCATCTCCACAACGTAAATATTTCTTTATTTCTAATATTTATCTGTAGTCTCGGTTAAGTGTAATAATTGAAATGTAAAGTTTTTTCTCGTAAACTCCAATAGTCCTAATAAAATTTTAATGGAAATTTAATTTTCACGCTACGAACAAAGCCAATGCTCAAATTGAAATATTTCGTAAATTTTGCATAATTTTTTATTATTACTGTAATTGACATGTTGCTTACCATATATTGACATAAATGGATATTTCGTTAACTCGAAAGTATTTTCTAACATCAATTATTCTAATCAATATTCCTCTTTGAGCAATTATATTTTAATATAGAGTAGTAAGTTATATGATTATCACTTTATCATTTCAGCGGATTATTAGATCTTTATTTCAATATTACAATTCCCGTGTATTGGCAAGCAAAATATAACAACAATGCACGCACCAAATTATTTACTATCATTTATTAACATTAATTGAATCGGTTAAAAAACTTTTCATTTATTTATCGAAGAAAAAAGTATTGGACGGACTAATGAAAATTTACATTAAAATGCTACAATGAATTTTCGTAAAACTTGTGATATTCCGCACTCACACTAAGCCTTATGCGTGCCAACTGTTTACGCAAGTATTTTAATGAGGTTTTGCTTTTTAATGATTGTTATATTAAAATAAGCAGGTAACATGGAATACTGATTGTTCGGGTATATGCGAGGGCAGGCGCAGATATAAAATTGGCAGCCAATGCGCTTGATTATTGAGGCCGAAGCAAATTAAAATTTGGCATTCAATATATATGTATGGAGAATTATTGGAAAATTAATTAAATGTCGAAATAAAGGCTGGGCTAAAGATATTTGTATGAATTTCAATGGCTAATAGTTGGCAACGATACGAATGATACGAGATGTTTATGAAACTGCTTATCATCCTCGGATCAATTCAATTAGGCATAAAGCAAATAGCAGTGGATCGAGCCGCGCAGAAATGTTTATCAATCTCGTGGATCGGAATCCCCGTCTGCGGAGTGCAGAGCTGCACTTTGAGTGTCTCAGCGTAATCATAAACAAGAGGGCAATAAATTCACTGGTAATCGCGAGCCGCCTTCTCGCCCCGAAAGCCGACGGAAACTCTAAAAGTATCGGCAAGGCATTCCAAAACTGCAGCGCAAACAAAAGTGTTGGAGCTCGGTCCGGGTGCTCGATTGCGCCACCATTTTTTTTCCCCTCTCTCTCTCTCTCTCCATCTCGGCTCGGCTCGCAAAGAAGTTTCCACTTGGCGCGCTTCGGGAAGCCACTAATGGCGAGACGTCAAAAACCGGGCAGCAGCCAATCCATTTTCTCGAGCGAGGAGCAAACGCGCTGTGCCACGGCTGCTCTCGTGCACACATGTATACGGGCGTGGGGGCCTATGTGCGTGTGCCCTCGCTCGAGAATCGGGAGGACGGGCGAAAATGATGAGAAAGCTTCTTTCTCACATCCGCTCGATTCACCCTCGGCACGAGCTCGCCGCCTCCATCCATCTTAATATTATTATTTCATTCCGCGGGCCCAGAGACTCGCCTCTCCTCTGCCTAATCGTGCGAGTGCGTCAAACCTCCGCTTCTTTCATACTGAAAATCGCCTTCCATCTCCCTCGCTCCCTCACTTTTTTTTTCCACCCCCGCCCCGTGTCGCATTCAGACGACCCTTGGCTGTACCGCTGGGGTGGCCTTGCTCTCCTTGCTCTCTCTTCGCTTCGCCATCCTTCCGTTCCCCGAACGCGAACGCGCCGTACGCTCTCTACACCACCACCCCCCCCCCCAGTCATGGCGCGGGCCACACCATCACTTATGGATCAATAGAGTATGGAAGATAAACGCATCGAGGATGGGTGCCGCCATGAGATGAGATTGAGCGGGTAGTCATTTCTCTTGGGCGACATTTTCTTTCGCGTTATCAGACCGCAATTCTCTTGTCGCGAGCTCTTGATGGGTATTCGGCGCTGTTTATAATCGATGCTTTCCATGCTTTTTTCTTTCCTCCTCCTCTGTTCACCGTCATTTCAGCAGCCAACTCACTTTACTTGCGCTATAAGCCCTCCAAGAGCACCAACACTCAATTTTACGCCCTACGATCATTCCAAACGAGTCATCCATACTTTCATCCATAAATCCCATATCCATAAAATTCACTCCCATCCGGCGGTATTTACACTTTTGCGACAATGACTTTACTCGCGCGACTTTTCGCCCACTTCCTACTGCTTACACCGCCTAGTCCCTATATTTACAATATTACAATATTTACAATAATATATCTCATTGCTTTTATTGAAAATGGCATTGATCAACTCGACCTCAACTTGCAATATCTTTACCATCGCATCGTTCATTGCACTTCTTAATATTACGGATCTCCTATAAAAATAAGCATTTCAACGAGAAAACCAAAATTTCATTATAATCATCTATTGTGATTAATTAAGCGTTCGTCTATCGACAAAACAAACGGAAGAACAAAACAAAAGATTATTGCGCAATACAAGAAAAATATTTAAAAAACTTTATATTTTATTATTTTTCAATTCTGAAACAACAATCTTATGAATTTTCTGATACTTTAATTTTGAAATACTATTGAAAGTTAAGTAGTTAAAAATGTTTCCAAATGACAAAAAACATTCCTACAGCAAGAAAATTATTTGAAATTTCTCTTTATTTGATTTTTACCGCAGCTAGTCGAAAATCACAACAAAAAAAAACAGTCATAGAGTGAAAAATTATACATTATTGAAAATTAAAAAAAGAAGAAAAAAATAATAAATAGAAAGCTAGGAGAGAGAAAAATCGGAGACGTGTAAATAAAAATTTCGAAAACGCATATGATTCGGCCACAATGTAAATGAAGCTGTCGATGTAGAAAAAATCTTCGTAATGTTTTCTCCTCCATTCTATCTTTGCACAGATAAGAGCTTTTCCCTACCCCCTCCTCACCCGCCCGCCCACCCACCATCTCTCTATATCTCGAGATGGAGGAAATCGTTAGTTGCGACATGCAAATTCGTTGGAAAGTTCGAGTCACCCCCGCGCTTTCTGCCTTCTCCCTCGCGAGAAGAAAAACAGGGCGTTGTAGGTGCAAGAGGCTGGTGTGCGTGTGTGCGCGCGTGTACCCGTATAGATGAGGTAAAGGAGAGAAAGTGAGAGAAAGCAAGGGGGGAGAGAGAGAGAGAGAGAGAGAGAGAGAGAGAGAGAGGAAGAAGGGGGAGGGGATCCGATGTATATTCAGCCTTAGCCCGCGTGCGATTTATGAGTCCGAAAAACGCGGGCGCTCCCGTTCCTGCACACGACGTCCCTGGAAATGAAGCATCCCGTAGGAGAAGGTGATCCGGGAGGACGTGCACGTGGCCCCTTTTGAGCGCGCGCGCGAGAGAGAGAGAGAGAGAGAGGGAGGGAGGGAAAGCGAAAATGCGAGGAATGAAAATAACGAGAGG
>JAPYYT010003899.1:0-15240 GCA_030522565.1 Ceratosolen corneri | reverse complement strand
AGACTGAGAGGAGAAGTTACCTCTGACTATTCAGCAATTATTAATATACTGTTTCGGGTTGATATCACAGAAGGCGGTGAGGGCGAAGACGTAACTGCAGTCGCGACAATATGACTCCTAAGGCGAATTCGCTAATTTATATGTACATGCTTTTGAGGAGAAATAAGGGAAGTGTAGAGATAGATGGAATAATTATTAAATTGACGATTATAAATATTAAATATTAAAAATATTAAATAAATGCGGTGTTATGGGATTGCATGTGAGGGGAGTTTGAATACCTGTAAATAATAAATCGTAAAGATTGATATATCTACACGATTCTTGAGATGTGAGATCTTTAATTCTCACTAAATGATTAATCACTGCTTGTGAATATCTATCGCTTATTGAACATAGTTTGTAATATTGGCGAGTAACAAGATTGCTGGACATTGTTTCGTCGTTGTACTTCGATTTTTATGTGTTTATTTAGAATTTCTTTACCAGTGCTGTAATAGCTAAATCAGATGTTTTATAAATTTCACTACTGAATCTCCTCATGTGTTGATCCAGCTTTTAGTAGAGACTTGTAGGATACATTGTAACATTTTTTTATATTAGTTCTCTTTAAACATATCCTTAGTCTTTCAAAGTTTCGGTAATGGAATTTTGCTTTTACAACCTCAACCGTGTAGAATGTCAGTCTCTGAATGTGAGAAAGTCACGAAGTGGCTAAGCCCTTTTCTTTAATCGCTGTAGAATATTTTAAAAACATCTTTGTGCTACTGCATTTCTATTCATTACTAATAATCCCTTTATATTATCTGATTCATAATCAATTCTACACGTAAGTGTTTCAAATATGTAATCTAACGACCTTTCTATTTACTTCAAATAGACAGTTCGAAGGTAAGAATACTTTCTATTAATTTTTGAATATCCATAAATGAAGTGTTTCCTTGTAAATAGATTTTGGCACTTTTCAATACTTAGAGGAATATTTTTTATTGCTCTCAAGCGGATCTTATATCTCAGTATATTAGACTACATTTTATAAATTGTAGTTACTTCATTTATAAAGGCCGGTATAAATTCTCTATTGGTTTGAGCACGTTTGTAAAAGATTTTAACTCTAACAAATCTTTGGCCTGGTTTTGCATGAGTGGAATGGGCGTTTATCAATTGTTCCATTTGTACCTCTAGGTTTGATTTATGTTTTTCTTTAAATAGTATTCGTGATCTTATGCCTGTTATTGAGTTTTAATTTATACCTTTAGTAAGTTTATAATTGTCCTTATACTCACAACCTTCTGCCCATTTCCAGATTCTATATTCTTCATAAGATTTTTATATACCAAAATAAACTTTTGGTTATAAATAAACCAAATAAATAAACCAAAATAAAGTTTTCTAAACATTTGTCTTATATAAGGCTTGTCTCTTCTTTTATTTGATTTTTCCTTCCAGCCTTAATTCCTAGTTTGAGTTTTAAGTACTCTAACGAATCTTCAAATGATGGATAATTTGCGATTGCTTGTTCGCAACTTTCCATCACTTTATTACTTTCTGTTGGTGTTAGAGGAAGCAGTACTTTATCTTGTATCTCTCATGACCACCAATTAGGTATTGATAGGTATTGAGAACTCATTTTTTCTCTGGTAGTCAGTAATTGATTCAATTCGTCTCCAGTATAATTCAGGCATTTAAATTTTATCATTAAGCTTTTCTGTGAATTGTTCTGTACGTAATTCTTTTTGTATAGAATAATGTCCATGGTTATCTTAATATAAAGGAATGTTTTGATGTAACAATACGTGATGTTCATTGCAAACGAAACACGTGCGTGATGTTAAGCATCGATCTGGTCGATGTAGGTCTACGCATTTGTGACATAGTTCATTGTTTATTGTGAACTCTAGTCTTTGTTCAGGAGGGATTTTCGTGAACGTCCGACAGGATACAGTGATGTGTGCACTGCTCTCACAATAAGTACAGCGCACTAGACGGCAAAGGTAGAGTTGAGGCTGCTCCCTTGCTTTCTCTGTGGTTGTTTGGTGGGAGGAGGAGAATCTGGTACGGGGTTTGTGAGGTGAGGGGATCTTATGCCCGGATTGTTCCACTTTACTATCGTTTGTCTCCTGCCTTGTATGTTTCTGTAGGAATACTTGAAATTCGGAAAGGGTGGGCAAGGTTTTATTCTTGTTGGTTTCTTTTTCCCATTCTCTTTGGGTTTCACGATCTAATAGTTTTGAAGCCTGATTGATGATTATGGTATCTACCAGATCGATGGTCTCTGGTGAATCGATGAGTCTGAGCTTGGATTCTCGTACCTTGTTGATTAACTGGTTGACGGGTGTTGTTGTTATTATCTTATAATCATTATAGAAAAGCGCGGAGTCTATGGTGGCTTGAATGCGTAACATGGGGTGGTTGAATTTTGAAGTAGTAAATTCCACGAAATTTCAAAGGACTCTTCTGTTAGCCTCATGTGGGAAATTAATTGATATAGTTTTCCTTCCAGGAAATTGCGGACATGAAAGAATGCATGAAACATGAAAACAACAAAACATGAAACAATGCATTGTTTCAGATTCATTTGCATGGTTACTGGTTGTATCCAATTTTGATTCAAATTTGGCTTTAAGTGTGCACCCTGTTTCCGAGATGATTTCGTACAGTTCATATACCTAATTAGGGACGTCTTTCAAGAAAAATACATGTATTATTATAATTACTGGATATGATTCATATAAATTGTTCGTTTGCTTTACTTGCACATTCTATAATGGTTTCAAGTTGTTGTAGACTTTGAATCAAGTCTGTATCTTTACGTTTCTCCAGCTTTCCGCTGATTGTTGCTTATCAATTCCAGCTCGAGTTCACGATGCAATAACTCTTGACTGATGTTCTCCTGTACCGTTTCAGATCTGGTATTCGTGTTATTAGTTAAAGTTCTCTGATATGATGTGTGTCAAGAATATAAATTAATCTCCAATTATATAATAATATCTAATTATTACCTATCTATACCTTATCTAATACTTACGAATTTCGGTCAACGTACTGTGACGTGATGATTCAAAAACCGCCAAAATTTGATTTATGCTAATTTTGTGGTTAGTTTGACTAGTCATGAGTCGGCGCTGCCGTCGACATGAGTCTTAACACATCACAGGTCTGTGCGACCCTTTACTTGGATTCTTTTCGGCGTCGCACGCAATGTTAATGTTAACGATTATGACGATTCAAATTACCTTCAGGAGTGAATTGGCGCTGTTATTTGATACTGACGTCCTTGCGTTACTGCTCTACTCCTTTTCTATATCTTTTCCGACTTGAAACGCAGTATATCTTCACGTTGGTGAGAAACTAATTTTCTATACCTTTTCACTTATCCAGCTCGAAAGACCAAATGTTCGGGAATTTACCCGCGTGTGAATTCTCACTCTAAGTTGCGGTTGGACAGAGACGGGTAGTGGAAAGAGGATGATAAAAATAGGTTTCAAATAAACAAATCTTCGGAGTTATTTGTTCGTTTATTGAATAAATATTGAAGCAAATTATATATAAGGTGAAATGACTTTATTGTAATTAGAAGAGATATTGAGTAAGTTTATAAAGATGGCAGAAAATAAAGGTATGAGGTAGCTCTGACTATTCAGCAATTAATAATATGCTGTTTGTGATGTAAAAATCGCAGAAGGAGGGAGGGGCGAAGACGTAACTGCAGTCGCGACAGTATGACTCCTAAGGCGAATGTAGTAAATTATATATAGATGCCCTTGAGGAGAAATAAGAGGGTGTAAAGATATATGGGATAATTATTAAATTAACAATTATAAATATTAAATATTAAAAATATTAAATCAATGCGGTGTTATCAGATTACATGTCGGGCGGTGAATTCGTGGAAATAATAAATAGTAAAGATTGAAAATACCTGGGTAATGACGATAATGCTTCCTTTACGGGGACCGTGTCGATTAGGTGTAAACTTAATGTAATAACTGCTATCGTCTAATGATATGTTGATATTTCTGGGGGGGGGGGGATCTGCAGTCTTGTGTCGAGATGTTTACTGTCTAGTTCTAAAGGTCAAGTCGTAGTCAGAAGTAACTGCCTAAAAAGTAATGAGGTCACATATTCAGTAATCAACGTGCTTATGGATATATATATGAGTCCTTCATTTGGGTGATGATATGTAAACAAGATCAGTATTTACACGGTTTTATCTATTATAATATATTGGCACTAGACACAGTTCCAAAAGAGAGAAATATTCACTGAGAGAGTTCCGATGACGAACGTATTCGAATGTATTCAAAGCAATTGAATATTAATTAACGTAAATGAGAAATATTAATTAAATTAAAGCAATATGAAAATATATTATATAACAATTTAATTTAGTTTTAATTTATTAATTAATAGTTTGAAAATACTTGTATCATCCTTTTCTAAACTAACATTGTAATATAAAACAAATGTACATTTTTTAATTTTATGATACTTTTGGTATTAAGTAATAATTAGCGATAAAGAATAACTTAATAAATCGAATATGCTAAATAAATATAATACATTAATTTGTATTATTGCAGTTGATTTTGAATAAAAAATAAATAACGACACACTTATGTGTTTATGTATCTGCACGCAAACGCAAACAAACATAAATCCTCTCACCCATATATACGTTTAATGTGTTAAATATTTACTACTCGAACGCTCATGATTATCGTATCACTAGCTCAATGCGTACAAAAAAGCGAACCGGATCATAAGAAAATACAATCGGATATATATACAAGGGATGGTCATATGAAGGTTGATGTAGGGAGAATATTGAGTATAGATTACGTTGATCTCATATTGGTGAATAATGAGTTCGAGATGCTGTTCTGGCCCGATCAATACCTCTATCACCTCTATCAATTTTCATTTTTTTTAGTAAATACTATTGTCTTTCCAAGTATTGCTTAAATTACAAATAGCTGAAAACCTCAGATTTTTTAAAATTTTTACATTTTAGCGGTAGTTCATAATATGTGAAGAAGGGAAATACAAGTGTACTTTAAATTAGTAGAAGTCTTAAAAACTGAGCTGAGGAGGAATTTCCTTGGAAATATTATGTACCTTTATAATTTTATAACTTTAATATAATAGGTATTAATTTCGGTGTATGATGCATTAAATAGAATTTTCACTCTATAGTTTATGTCAGTGAACAGAATACATCATAATAGAAAATCTTTATTTATCTCTATCTCTTTGATATCATAAGTTATCGATCGCTGTTTTAAAAAAGTTAAGTAATAATTCGTTTAAAATTACGAAATTAAATTTCAATCAATTCTATTTAATCTTGTTTTTAGGGTTAATAAAAAAATTGTTTTTAAGAGAAAAAATATAAGACTATTTTAGTTAACATAATATTCAAATATTGTCATCTACAAAACAATGCCTTAATGTATTTGATATGTGTGAAGCATTAGTAGATGTAAATAGATATCAAAATAAAAGTTTGTAAGCTGCAAACTGATTTTTTACATTTAATTTCGAAAAACTATCAACGTATGACGATTATCTTAAATTTTAGTGGGATTGTAAAATCATCGTAATTACTATCCTTAAAATTTATTACTGCAAAAAACAAGACGCAATCATTTTATTTTGCACTTTTGCATATATATTAATACATTAATTATATGATTATTTTACATTTATTCTTTAATACTTTTAAAAATATAAATAGGTCATTTTATTTAAATTAGGAAACAAAAAAGTACCAAAATGTAGAATAAATTTCAGAGCCCCATAATATAAATGTAACAAGGAAAAAATTATTTTTTAAATTGACCTTCATATATATTATATCGAATTTATAATCAAAATATATATTAGAATAAATATGAGTGCATTTGAATATATATAAATATTTATTTATTTACATATTTATATATATTCGAATAAAATATGAAGTGCAAAAAAATTTTCAATGACGTTATTCAATGCTAATGTCTACAAGATCGATGCATTGCATAAAAAATAAATTTTGCATAAATAATAGATAAAGAAGTCTGATTTAATATATTTAATTTAATGTACTTATCTGTATGTTGAATTAACAATGAAGTTGTAATTATATTTTTAGTATAGATAATAATATAGATAATTATATTTTTAGTACAAATTTTATTGGTTTTTCTCAACTTAATTTTATTTTCAACATTCTTTTTGTAATATCATTTTCATTCTATATAAAATTATGATATATTTGAATAGAAATCACTCAAAGTAAATTTTGCATTGTGCTTAAATATTTAACAGTCAAATATAGTTTTGATTATTTTGAGAAATTCAGGAATATAATTTATTTTTAACGTATTAGCTTGCATTTTCAAATTCTTAAATAAAATTTATTTTACTAAAATGTATTCGATTAAATAAAATATATTGATATTTATATTTTTTTATTTATTCCTCATTCATTTGAACATTGTAATATAATGGGCATTATTTTATAATAATGCGTCAGTACTAGTTCGGAATGCTATTAACCAGTAAAATAAACTAAATAATTTCATTAAATTAAATTAGATACTTTAATAGAATTATAATAATCTCAATAGCACATACAAAATTAAATTATCGAGAATTTTTTCTAAAAGTGGATAACAAATTATATTATAATTTCACTTGAAGTATTTGTGCACCTGTAGTTATATTATTATTTTTATGATTTTCAATTCATGACTAAATCATGAAACATTTTTACATATAATATTCAAAAACTTTGTAAAACTTTAATTTTATATATATCAAAATGTATATCTGATACATATACATATTTATTAGTGTTTATATTCTATTTATTTTACTATAGTTTTTATTTATAATGAATAATCAACAATAAAATTTTCTTAATAAGAAAGAGAATCGCTAACTTAAGATTTTTAATTCATATTTAGTTTATACACTTGATAATAAATATTTAATATTTCATGAAACATTGTATTTTTAAATATTTAAACATTACATAAATTTACTTATTAAACAATATCAAATGATGAAAAATGCTACAATTTAAAACAATAACAATCGTTAATATTAAAGGTATATATACAAATTTTTTATATTATTTTGTATTGAGAAAGTGATCAATATATATTTGCAATAATTAATTTTAATTACTTTTAAATATAGCTTACATAAAATTAATTAAACGAGCAAAATTAAGATAAATTGAGATTTCATAAAAATATGACTGTATAATCATAAAAATATGCATTCACAAGTATTTACATGTGTATGAATATTATGTATTTAATTCGTCAATATTAGAATATATAGTTTTATGATTTCATGTTAAAATTGGTTTTTATCAGAATAAAACTTATTATAAGTAAGTAAAAATGTTATGTAGGTAAAATGGTTATAAGTTTTTAAAAATATTAATTTTAAAACATTGATTATTAATAATAAATTGTAAAAAATAAATATTTAAAATTCACACTTCGTAATACAGTTAGGTTGTTTACATTATCTTACCATAACTTAAATGAAATATATAATTTTATAAACTATCTGATAGTTAGATCTATTTTAATTGTAGTATTTTCATTCTAGTCCAAGGTTACAGAACAATAGTAGATAATTAGCTAGCGCAAATTTCTTAAAAATTTATGCATGAATATACAGTATATTTTTATGTAAAATAAATCTAAATGCATAATTAATTATTACTTAAAAATAACATGACTTAGTGATTAATTTGCATGGTTTTATATATAAATGATGTTTATGCAGACTAACAAAACTTTTTCAAATAATACATTGTTTAAAATTTAAATATTTACTTAAAATCATGATTTTAATTTTATTTTATTACTTATAGGTTATGTATGATATTGTATTTAAAATAAATTAATAATCTTATATAATTTTATTTCAATTTGTAATTCATATTTTAAGTTAATTAAAATACATATTGTATTGAGAATAAAACATTATTTTCGTAAGAATATGATGGCTAAGAAATTTAAATTAGCAAAGCAAGATTATTATTATAAAAAGTGTATAATTAAGTTTTTAAATATCGTAATAATATTTTTGAAATTCTTGAAAATATTTATTTACTATTTTAAGATATAAATTTTTATTTTAATTAAAACGTAAACTAACTAAATAAATAAAATTAATAACTGATTCTTACGATACACGTGCATATACATTGTTTTAATGCAACAACATAAGTAATAACATTTAAATAATAGCAATAATTTAAAATTATATATAATAATTGATCCAGCTGTCAATTCAAGTATGATTTTATAACCAATAGATATATTACAGAGCAATTTTATATATTTTAATATAAATCTTTTTAATATAAATTAAATAAATATAAATTTTATATAATATTCTATATATTTTACTATTGTAAAAATTTTTCAATTTCAACTTTTTAATATAATTTTTAAAAAATTTCAATGTGGATAATATTACTGAAGAAAAGAATTGTAGAATAATGTGAAGTTATTAATTTATTGTTAAAATCTCAAATAAAACTTTAATTTAAAAATAAATTAAAAGATATATACTTATCACGATTTACTTAAAACGAAGATATATATCAGTTTTCAAAGATTTTATATATTATGTAAATCTAATTATGAAAAGTTTATATTATATCTTTATTACTTAATTTTCTCTTATCTTTTACTATTTTCAATTTTCCAATATTCTATTAAAATATCAATACATAATTTATTTGTGGAATATTAATATATAATATTTCTAACTAAAAAATCAATACTATTGTGAATAGTTATTAAATCAAATTTGTTAAATAAAAGTAATTAAATCTTGTAGAAATGAAATTGTACTTGATGCTTAATTCAATTGAAGGAAATAATAATTAAAAGAAATTTTATTATATTTAATTATTATAAAAATTGATTTTCTCAAATTTATATTTTACGCAAATTTTTGATTTTCTCAAATTTATATACAGTCTTGTATACCAATAAGTTTTATTTAAGAAAGCATAAATATTTGAGTATAAAATAATTTTAATTACATGGATTAGAGACATAAGACATAACAGAAGACATCCAGGACAATAGTAAAATGTGTACTGCATATCTTTAAATATGACCACAAAGCTACTAAGTGTTACATATTTATAATTTAGCTGTATTTCACAAGTTTTTAAAACAATTATTACAAAATATTTTTTCCTTTTATTTGTAATGTCAAATCTTTTAATTAAATTTAAAAAATCGTTTAAAATTATATAGTTTTAATTTGTTCTAAATTCACTGCATGATGAATGTATAATGATAAATTTTAAAACTAGATAATAAAAGTACGCAGTTTTTAGTAGTAGTTAGTAGTTAAAATAGTTAAAACAGATATTAAAAAAAATATATCAATGTTTTATGTCATTTAAAATAGTTAAATTTTTATAAATTCTATATCTAATAAAGGTATAATAATATTAATAATAACTACTTTATTAATATCGAATCAAGTATTTTTCAAAATAAAACAAAATGAAATACATTATTATCTGTTAATCTATTTTACAATAGTATTTTCTTTGCATTTATTCATAATATTAATTATAATTTAATTTTAATAATATACCTATTGATCTTATATATATTCATTTATTATCAAAATCGAAAACATTTTTATTCTACTAAAAATAGCACAATCGATAGTTATTCTAACAAAAGCCTTAAATTAAAAGTAACAAAGAAAAGATAGAAAACTTGCGTCTCGTAGCCTTCAATTATTTTAAACATTAGTTCGAAGCATAATAATCCAATTTAGTGCAGATATCACATACAAATCTGTAAATACGTATACAAATCACTAACATACACGTGTTTTCTCATTCAAGTAATGTCTATAATTTAACATATTAATGCGCCTAAAATAATAATTAAGATTAGAATTATAAAATGTCATATTTTTTAATTTATGCAATTATATTAAAATTTATTGAAATATCTTTTTCGTTATAACTTTTTTCACTTTTATTTTTTATTTAAAATTTTCGTTTTAAAACAACTTTTTACTGAAACTTCTTATTATCAAAAGTAATATTTAAAATGGTTAGGACTTTAATAGTTTTATTATATAATGCGTATTTAAAGTGAGATAAGAGTATTTGAAATATAAGTAAGTATATTTTATGCTTCAAATGGAACAAGTAAGAACTTACTGAAAGCATGTTCAACATTCAGGTCTTCTTTTTTTCATGAGCTTATATTACACGTCGGCAAATGATGTCTTTGATTAGACTAGCGGTGGATAGTACATAATGAAAAGTACTAATTTTTATTCCCGAATAAACTTCCTCGCGTTTATATTTTTTTCCTGTTTTATTCAACGTCATAAAAAATATGGATTGCATCAAATCTGTCTGTAGCAGTAGATAAACTCATGCACGGTTCAGACACAACTACGGCGAGCGTTTGCTTGGAATTATACGTTACACTCTTCGTTAATTTTTGCTTTTCTTTATACTTTTAATAGTATAATCTATAAAAAAATTAAATGAAATTACGAAAGATTGTTTTCACTACATTCACTAGAAATTTATTGATTTAACAAATTTTATACACCACACTCGTATTTCCTACCCCTTGACTTGAGTTTGCTCAATCTTCACACGAAGAATCTATTACACTCTATTCTTAATACAAGCTACTGAAGTGTAATGCGAAAATTGAGAGAATAGCATTAACAAAGCGCGTACCTTTTCCGAACGACATTCCGAACTTCGTCAACTATTTTCGAAAAACTCTGGCTTCCCGACGTCGTGAGTAACAAGCCGACGCTTCTTCACATTGCATGCTATCGTCGGATCCTTTCGAGTGGACTGTTACCGTGAAGAGCATGAGGTCCCACGTAATTCGGGGTGGCGGTAGGGCAACTCCGACTCCCGAGGCCGGTATGGCCAGAGCGAGGTGACACAATACCGTAAAAGAACCGCTCGGTACGCTCGGTCGCGACTGACTGACTGGCTTATGAAGCTTTGACTGAGAGCAAGAGAGAGGGAAGGAGACGGTGTGAGAGAATGAGGAAAGAGCGAAATAGAGGGATAGAGAGAGCGATAATGAGGGAGAGCAAGAGAGAGAGAGAGAGAGAGAGAGAGAGAGAGAGAGAGACCAAGAGAATGACGATGAGTGATAGAGAGGGAAGTGGGCAAACGCGCGCGCAAGTCCAACCAAGAGGAGAAGGGATGCATAGGGTTGACTATTTCAAGTATATTCTATTCGTGTGAATATATACGTATTGCGTGCGTGGGATGATGGTATACTTTTGTTTCTTGCGTTTTTTTATTTTTTTGTTATTATTATATGTTGTGAAGTATTTTGTTGATTGAAAGATAGTAATTTCAGTTTTATTTTAGCACTTGCGTTTTACAATTGAAAATATACTACTAACATCTATTTCCAACCGTTAACTTAAAGTCACATACGCTTAAAAACGATTTCTGATATTATAAGAAAAGTGAATTATTTAATTATTCAAACATGATAATGCAGTTAAATGAATATTTATATCAAGCTGAAAATTATGACGATGTATATTTTTTATTTGAATATACCTTTATTTACAAATAGAGAAAAGAAATATTTAGAAATAAAAAAATTTGAATTTAGTTCATTTGTAATTACTCAGTAATTAACTAATAATTGCTAATTTATATTTACTAAGCGACATACAAATTGTTATTATAAATATTATATTCAATTCATATATTCATATAAAAAATAAATAAAAATTAGTCTAATTATGTTTTGATTTATATTATGCTTTCTTTTTAAATAAGCTTTCTAAATACAAATATTACTGGGAAAAACAATTTATATACAATTTTATTTTCAAAACATTAATTTAGACAAATATATTTTTATTTTTTAAACTAATGTTTATTTTAAACTTTGATATAAGTTTTTACTATATGATTATATATACTTTTATTATTTCTAATAAATACTGTCACATATTTATTAAATTAATATGGTTTATGGAAAATAGGAATTTATTATATTTATTAATATTGAATACGAATTTATTTCATTATCCAGGATTGCGTATTGATATTCGTGCGCCAGCGCTTGTTAATATATAGTATTTTTGAGGTAATTGAAAGAATATAAATTTACATCCATAAATGAAAACAATGTATCTATTCTTATAATATAAAAACATTTTTATAGAATTCAAATTTTTATATGAAGTTATGGTTTATATATCATTACTGATGTAATACTTAATCAAAGTATTTATAAATTTAATTTTATTCCTCACGTAAATGGTAAAATGTAATTTATTTTAAGTTAATTTCTTTTAACATAATTTTCTGAAACGTTTAGAATTATTTATAACTACACACAAAACAACTTAAATTAAATAATATATGAAAATTACAAAATATTTCCTTTTAACGAAAAAAGTAATTGAATATTATTTACTATAAATCATTTAACGGATAAAGTAATAAATGCTGTATTATAAATATTTGATAAAAAATATAATATTAATGTAATTTTTAAATTAAAATTATCATTAATAATGTATAAATATGATACGTGCTCAAAGGAAATTTAGTTTTGAATCAATTATCGATTATATTGTTAATTCAATAATTCAAACAAAAATTAATAGTTTTAGGTATCAAAATAAACTTATGCATATGAATTTTTAAATTTCATGTTTAGTTGCCAATTTGATAAATTATTTTTGAAAAAGTTATCATAGATATTTAACTGTATGTATGCACATATGATTCTTTATAAAAAAAACATATAAATGCTATTGACAAGTTTACATGAAAGTAATGAATTCGTATGATAGTAAAATTGCATTGTTCGCGATTTAATTTATTTGAATTACATAAGGAATAATCTTACATATTTTATTTAATAAAAAATACAATACATTTTATTTAATAGAAAATACAATTTTAATAATTTGTACACATATCTTTTATTTTTTTTAATTTTTATTAGTTATTTTTATGAGTAAAAAAAAGAATTTTTTTAAATGCATAATATATTGTGTGTAGTATAAATATATTCCTTTTAACGCATATCGTCTATAATAGTCTTAAATAATGAAATAGTCTGAAAATATAGTTAGAAGTTTCAAATAAAAAAATTAACGTATAGCTAGTAAGAGATTGAGCTTCGTGTTTTTTCCTAGAGTTACTTGTCAGCCTTGGCAACGACCGACACGCTCAATCGATTTAGCAACGTTACATTAGAATGGCATAGGCAAATGAGCCACAGCGTCGTTGGCAGCTCATCTAACTGACTGACTGACTGCCACACTAACTGACTGAACTCTCGATCGCTGTCGTGTGCTCGGCGGCGCCGTAACTAAATTGCAACGGCGGCAATTGTCGCGACCGTGGCAATCAGCTGATGCTCTAATTAGACTTCAAGGGAGTGAGCTGATACATGACCTACGAGTCGACTGATAGAGTAGAACACTGCGCGGCAATTTTGAGAGTACGTAAGGAAATTGAACATCAGGTATCTTATCTTTTCTCATAGTTGATACCGTTATTTTACCGCGCATTTAATGCTTATAATACTACACTATACGTATATCGTAATATGTAATAATTAATATTAATAATGAGGATATAATATTTATACAAAAAAAATTTACTTATCGAAATTAGATATTATCATATTAATCATACTAACAATTACATTAAATACATTATTTCATTCTCTTTTAGAAGTTCGTACATATCGTGGTATATTAAAAAAATTTAGATAAAACTATGTTAATGAAAATAATTATAAATGTTGAAAATAATTTCAATTCATAAGTTGGTACTAAATAAATACATTACAAAATGCAAATTACATTGATTAAAAATTCTCCATTAATCTTAATAAATATATATATGTTGATATTGAGATTTCTATTTTCATTCGTTTCGTAATTTTATATATAATCAATTTTTTGTAATACGTTACATACGATATGTTTGAGTATAGCTATAACAACTCAAATACGTTATGAGTGTAAATATTAAACCCGTTATTACATTCATTATTAAATAATGAAAGTCATACTACTTTTCGCCATTTAACATTATATTAATTCAGGTTAATCAATTAAAAAATATATAAAACAAAAAATTATATATACATATAAATACATGCGTCTGTATGTGTGTAAATTATAGTTCAAATTATAGTTCAAATTGAATAGGAATCACAAAATAAATATCACACAAATTTATTGAAAAGTTTGTTTTGCAATATTAAAGCTCGGTGTATATGCCATCGGTAGTATCCAGACTATCTATATTATTATTAAATATATAAAAATAATAATAAATGAATGAAATGTGATTTATAAGATTTTAAAATATAAATGTAAATATACTGATATTTTTATACTAAAGAAGTCTTGTATAAATTTTAATTTGTACATTAAAAAGCGAATTTATTTGTTTGTTTGGAAATGAATTAATTGTTACTTTGTTATTCTAAAAGATTAAATTAAAATTATTTAATATGATTCCTTAGTAAACAGCTAATACCGAACATTTTCATTGTTCAACCTTTTAAATTATAAATTAAATTTGAGGCAAATGTATTCTTATAGTATTAATTCATATAACAATATTAATTTAAAGAATAAAGTTCTATTGAATGATGAACTGTTATTTAAAAGAATAAAAACATATTGGAAGATCGACTTATATGAACGCGTACTAATCTTATTGCGCATGCGTACTACATCTTGTAATGTGAATGGATTCAATTTTATAAAATACTGCAGTGATGCATACTGCTGTATTAAATAAAGAATCCAATGGGAGCTTTTATATCGTTGCTTTTGTCTATTGTGGATTTAAAATTGTTTATATAATTTATTACCAACAAAAATTGAAGAATATTTGTTAAAATTAAATTTCTTAATGAAATTTACTTAGTTTTTTATATAATAAAATTTTCATAAAATATATATATTTTTTTAAACTAAACAATATATCTTTAATACCCGTGTATGTGAATGTACAAATGTGCATGCATTATTTCAACATCATATATTTTAAAAATCGATTTATAATTAATAAAAAAATATGTTCAATTTGCATATTATGAATATAATAAAATTATATAAAAATATTCTACAAAAATATAACAAAGGTTACGTTTTGAGTACAAGTATTTAGTAATAAAATAATTATAAGAATTGACATTTAAA
>JAPYYT010003898.1:0-11328 GCA_030522565.1 Ceratosolen corneri | reverse complement strand
GGCGTGACCGTGGCGGGAAAAGGGCCCGCCTGTCGGCATCTAAAACAAGAGGGACAAAGAACTCAGTGCACCAATAACAATTAGTGTAACGAAGTGCCGATCGCGGGACCAATGGGAAAAATCAAGTGAATTAGATTCGACGGGGCGCCAAAAAGTCGCGATGCGAACTGTGAGTGGATAATGTAGAATCTTCACTTGGACTTCCATGGGGCAATTCGGGCAGTATACGTAATAAGGCAACGAAGATTAGTAAACGCCGCCGTGAATGGTTTCGAAGTAGACGCACTCCCTACAGCTGAATTGAAACAAATTTGCCAACACAAGGTTGATAGTACCAGCGATTCAACAACAACGTACGTAAAGGGAACTTCTAAGGTCTTATCAGCAATATTAGAAGAGGGAAGCTACCCTCATCCGTGCCAAGTCAACGAACTGTTTTAATCCGCTCGTATGGACAAGGTCAGGGACCTTCTTCGGACTACTTACGCAGTACGTAAGAAAGAGAAAGAAAGTAGGGTCAGCGTGTAATTGAACCCTTAATACATTTGTAGGTTGTTATAAGTTTGTTATATCCAACTCAGTTTAAAAGGGGCTAGCCGCGTGGCGGATTTTCGAATACCATTGATTCTGTGTTGACGCGTCAAGGCCGTTATCGATCACCACTCGCTGATCATCCGCGACTTCTACAATATTACACACACAATATGCACAATAATTATACCATCCACTGTACACATTTCAATAGTGAATAGATTATTAAATAATTAGAAAAAGTACACACATGTTTAACGATTTAATGAATCCTACCACCAACATCACTCCTATTATATCCCCACTCCTTAACATCAGGGAGTGCATATAGTCAATCCCTATCAGTAGGCTGTTGGAACAGGTAAAGCTGAGCCCACGAGAGCTACATCGAGGATACCTCGACATATAGAGTAATATATATAATATGACTTATAAATAACGAACAATATTATGTAAAAGGCAATGTATGACAAGTTGGATAAATAAAAATTTAAATAACAGTATTTTTAATTAAAGACATTTTAAATTCTTCTAAATTTATCTAAATTCGATTATCATAATCAAAGTATTTTGTCAATTTAATAAAATATTATCAAAAATTTTATTTTACACGTATTTTAACAAAAGTAAAATCATTTCCAACTGCATAAAATTTAATTATATATTACAAATATTAAGTTCCATAATTATAAATTAAACGATAAGAAACAAACAATTGATTTTTCAATTTATTTTAACAAAATATATATTATTAATATATTAGTATTATATATGTTATTAATAAATTAGTATTATATATTAGTATAATATATTAGTATTATTTTAATTAATATTATTTTATATAAAATATATATTATTAATATATTTGTATAATATCTGGACTTTTAAAGAGAAAATCTAGCTTGAAGAATTGATAAATAATGAACTATTTTCCTGTTATTTCGGCTAACTAGTCGTTGTGATGGTCAGTTGTAAATTGAACGCCACTTGTTCTAACTTAGGTCCTTATAGAAGACCAATGGAATAACTGCAGCGGCGATCAGTTGTAAGTTGAACGTCACTTTTTTACTTCGTGTGCAATTATGAATGTAGGTGAAAGCCTTTTAACTGCTCGGTAGTCTGACTATTCTTGTAGACCGCGACTCGCAGCGCTTGATATTCTTCCGTCCTATACAATGAAGTGTATCCGCACAAACTGTGCAAATGATGTGATTGTGTTGTTTTCCTTGTTACAGCGGCAGTCCGTTGTAAGTTGGACGTCACTTGTTTGTAAACTTGATGTCACTCATGACTTTATGTAGGACCTGTGGAATAATTAAGAAGATACTTTGCGAGTGTTAAAGTTGTCGACAAAACTTGCTCTGATGCTCATGCAGTCTAGTTCTACTAATTTTACCTCACCTCTCGGGGAAGTTTTCGATGTCCAGGTTCTTGAGAGTGGAAGTCATTATTTTTCTCTGATTGGTAAAGGAATTGATAAGGAAGGGGCTTTGGGTAGGACCTAGTGAAAAGCGTGAGTGATTGTTTTATTATTAAAAGGTTGCTCTGATAGTCACTGCAATGTAATAAATAATGGGTAAATCTCGCTTAATAATTTGTGAAAAGACACGAGTAAATCACGGGAGGTAGTCTGCGCTCTTGATGATTTTAGTATCTTTAGCGATATTGATTTTACTTTTGTTTGTAAAAAAATTTGCAACAAAAAATACAGACACTCGAAACTCTCGTCTTAGGCAAAGGTTGTAAATGTTCATTGGAAAGTGGCCATAAGACGTTAGTCGGTGACTCACTCGTATGAGACGAAGGTTCTTGGCGAACATCTGGCAAGCATAAACATGTTAATAGTTTTTAACGAATTTTCCAAATAAAGAAATATTATTATGAGAGGTTCGTAGGTTATACAGAATGTCAGAACAATATATCTTGTTTAGAAAAAATAGAGAGTAAATAATTGAAAAATAACATATTACTAATTATTGAAAGACCAAAAGTATATCAATGAATATAGCAGCTTTGTTCGAGAAACCAATAGAATCTCGAAAGTCACTAAGTAATATTGTTCCGTTTAGCATTTGTTTTGAATACTTTTTATATTTATGATTGCCAGATATCCCCGAAGATCCAACTAATTTTCCGATAATATTTGAAGTATATTTTCGGGTTAACAGTGATTTGAAACAGTCGCGTTATTCCATCATTGTACTCGAAAGATCGTCGATGGTCAATATGACTATACGTGCTCTGCAAGGCGCGTGTCGTAAAATTAACGACTAAAACCTTCCGGAAATTTACGCGCAGTGTAAAATATCGTACGAACTGTTTATAATAGCATAAATGCATATTTTGAATAGTGTAAACATCAGGCGACGTCACGGGCCGAAACGTCAGTGTAAGGTTCACGCGCCGACCCAGCGCTTCAACGCGCGGCTGGCCGCCGCTTGGACGCCTCAACTGCTTAAAAGGGCGTCGACACTACCGGTCAAAGGGCACCAAAAACCAAAATAGAATAATTAGCTCTTAACCAATCATCGAAATTTCGCACTTTCATAGATGTGCAAGAAAATTCCTCCCCGCAAGGAGCGGGATGAAGACTTTAAGTATTGCGGCTTCGGCGCTTCTCATTAGATCCGCTTTGGTCTACAGAATTATAGTATCGATTCATTGACCTGCAATCTCTCAATACAATGTTGTCTGCAGTGAATTGCTTCTCAACGACCAGTGTAAGAAAGGAAAGCATCAAGATTAAAGTAATGTACTGAGAGGGAAGCAAGGAGCTCTGGATTGTGCTACAAATTCGACGCGATTGAACGAGAACAGGCGGCCGCCAAGATTCAATCGCTCCGCACGCAAGGAAAGCGCAAACAATCACGAGCGGAGTAATCCAGTGAGCTCACGCGTAGACCCGCAGGTAAACCCTGTTGATCTAAAGGAACACAACAAGTCCGTGCTTGGTAAAGTTCAATTTACGTCTGAATATTGCAGAAGTGTGGACTACAACGACATACAATTCATAAACCATAACATCACACCAAGCGCCGTAAGATTCAACTTACGCCTGAATATTGCGTTCGCGTGGGAATAAGTAACTTTTAATGAAACTCACGGAACTCAACATATTTGTAAATTCACGTAAAGCTATCGCTGTATTCAATTCGTGTCTGAATGTTAAGATAGTTCAAGATTTATAATTCAAAATTAAAAGAGCATTATATTTATAGCACATCGTCTAAAAACAGCATTATATTTCAATACGTTAAAATAAACACCATTTTATAGCATTAACCACACCGTCTTTGCCTTTGTTTTATTCTACCCTGCTATCTCTCTACCTCGACTATCCGCCTCTCTCTCCCTCCACCTGGGAGAGTGTTTTCTCGGGCTTAATTCCCGAACAAGCTTTATATAAAATAGTCTAAAATTTAAGTGCATATATAAAAATTAAAACTGTAAATAAAAGACATATAGTAATACTATAAAGAATAATTATATAACTGAATTATCAACTAATTATTTAATGATTTGATTCAAAGTTTTAAGTCTTAGTTGAATTTGAAATATTTCTTAAATTCATTGAAAATATAAAATCATCTTTCTGGTAAGATAAAAAATTAAATTAAGATTTATTTATGAATATAAATTCATATTTATATCTGGAGAACTAAGTTTATTTATTTTCAATATATTTAATGAAAGTGAAATTTCACGGAATGAATTCAAAATTTCAGAATATTCTATTTAATTATTTATTAAGTTTATCCTAAAAACTATAAAATGACACTCAAACATATTTAGCAAAATTGTCGAAATATTGTAATTTGTATTTATCTACATATATTTAAAAACCATGCAATATAAATAATTATAAAATTATCTTTTTAAAAACTATACAAAGTTAGTTAGTTTGAAATTTTTTTTTACAACAAAAAATATTTCTATAGACATCTTTAAAAAATAAAATCTGATCATGTAATAGACCTTCGAATATATGAGATATTTTGTATACTGTTCATCTTTAGATCATTTGAGTGCCTATTTCAAAACTAAAAATATTTATGTTGCCCACATCTTCAAAGTATTCATTCTTCTTAATTATATAAGCGTAGTTTTCAAATGGGACATTTTTTAAATTCGTTTAAAATTAAGGACAAAAGATAGATCAAGTTATATTATTGAATTATTAAAAAAAATTACGTATTTTTAGGTTATTTTTATACATATACATATGCATCGATATGTTCAATTACAAAATGAAATGAAATAATAATAATTATTATTATTATCTAATAATATATTAAGAAATATAATACAGGTATTTAAAATTGAATAAAATTTGAAAAAATATTCAATATATTTAATTTACTTGTGTTTTAATAAAAATATTAAGTACTGTAAATAATAAAGTTATTAAATATTTACTTAAATATAAATAATTACTAAAATAAAGAAAATATTAATGGATAAATTATGTACATGAAAGAATAGCATGCATACTTATACGAAATTTTAATTTAAAATTTAATGCATTGATATGCATAAAAATATATAGTTTATAATTATAGTTTGAATGTATATAAATAATTTTTTAAAATTGAATTTAGATTTTTTGCATAATATGTATTTAATAAAAGTAACTTTTAAATTTTCCATTTATAGAGTATTTTTATAAAATATAAATGCAGTAAAGAGTACAAGAAAATAATTTTTTCAAATTTTCTAAAACTTACTTAAAAACAGACAAAATTGTATAGTCTTAAACTAAAATTAATATAATAAACTAATAAATTCATATAATTCATTCAATAAATAACATTTTTATATATTTTCTTAAACTTAATCTTATATATGTCATTTTAATTTTTATTTTATATTTTTCTTTTATATACAACATTTCATTCATGTATTTATTAGTTATATACTTTGGTCTGAAAGTCAATATTTTCTCTCTACGTTATTATACATTTTTATTTATTCTCTATTTTAGGATCATTATGTAGAATTATATAAAGAACATTGCATGCATATTTGTTGAGAAACATCTCGTATAATGTATATATATATATATATATATATATATATATATATATATATAATATATAATATAGGCTTATCAATAAAAAAGAAGAAATGGATGATATACTCGAATTAACTTGTGACTTAGGTAAGCTCAGCCATTGTCTCCAATTTTTTCTGTACATCCATTTGAAAGTAGAAAAATAAGGGAAAAACGCTTGGTTTGCATTATCGTTACATGTTCAGAGGATACAAAAAATTTTATAATTCAGCAAATCCTAATGTCATAGTTTTAAAGTTTATTTTATCTCTACAATTGCAAAAATTTCATCGTTATATAATTTATTCAGGATTTTTACAATTGTTATGATTAAATGTTCGTTCTCAGTAATTAAGTACTAAGTAATTAAAAGTGTAACGTATTACAAGAATTTAACTTAACCCTCATTAGTATTAAGACTTCAGTCTTAAATATAAGGATTACATTTAAAGGATAGAATATTTTAAATCCTTGTATTCTCTGTTAACAGATATTAACAATTATTTCATTGTTACATAAATAAATTGCATGAAAAATTATATTTTTATAGATTTCTTGTTTGAAATTTTTATAATCACTAAAATTGAAATGTTTTACTTCAAGTAATTATAAGAATCAGAATTTCACCAAAAGGTTTTACTTATATAACTTACGATTCGCTTCATTTCTCTTCAACATAGTTTCGCACTTTTCCTAGTCTAAATAGCTTAATTTTTGACTAGATAAATTTTCATTAAAATTTAATTATCATCCTTCTTACTAAGAAATGAACTCGAAAAAGTATTTAGTTATTAAATATTTATTCCTCGGGTATTATTTATGATTTAAGTAATCCCGTATAAAAATGAAAAGAAATGATTTTGCTTCATGGTGTCGTCCTAATAATGATTCACCACTCTTACCAAACTTTTTCAGACAATGTACATAGTCAATTACCGAATGACACGCTACATTAAAATACAAGATAAATATGAGACACACATTTCACATAATTAGATGATAGCTCTCCCTGTTATCTACCATCTCTTAGCTCTCCTTCGCACACATAAAAATGTTTCCCACAGACTCCCATTTCTCATTCACATCACTTACACCTTCTGTATATAAGCCATCATATTCGAGGCATATACTCACTTCACTTCCACGATTTCCATGGGCCTAATTAGTCGCATGGAATTACAAGGGAGATCCGCGCATGCCCTCGACCCTATCTTCCTTAGCATCCCCGCAGTGTATCGCGAAAATGAGCGCCTGTGATTGCGCACAGTCCACACAATACATTTAATTAAGCATAGAGGAGGGGGGGTAGCGAGTATAAGGAAAAAAGTGACTAATGAAAAAGTGGAAAAATGATCGGCAATACGTAGCATGGACTCGCTTCTTTGTCGCCATTGTATCATAACACGGACTTTTTCTGAATCATAAAATAATATGAGAGATACTGCTTTCGAATTTGAATTAGAAAATTTTACGAAAGTGCACAATCTCGATATTAATTGCATTTTCGCAAATCAGTGCTCGCTTTAGTCTTGAGAAAATTTGGGTACCGACGAGGAAAATGATGCACTTATTATCAGAACAGGGCAAACATTTAACCGAGGTATTATTTTGAACAATAATAACGACCCTTAAACCAATATATTACTGTTGGAGAAAGCTAGTCCCTTTAGTTAGGCCAAACATAATAGAATATTTACGCGTATAATATTAAAGCGATTAGTAGCGTGTTTATTATTTAAAGCGGAAGGCGAGGCGTAGGTAGGATTTGCATCCACTAAACAGATCGCGTAACTCCTTATTACCATTTGTGCTTAATCTGATAGGCAGGAAAGCATGTGCAACCAAGTTGCTTATTACACGTTAGCGTGCTTCTCTAGAAAAATTCTTCCTTATATTCGTGTATTATTTGTCACTCTTATCAAGCACATTACCTAACTTTTGTATTTATTTTAGACATTTTGTTTAATTATTAAGAAAACTATTTTAAGTATAGTTATATTCAATGACTGTTGATTGCTTGAAAATTATGTTTTTCAAGCATACTGCACAATATTTATCATTCTATTGAATTCTATTAAAACTATAATTTGTTATTAACATTTTTAATAACATATATTACCTTGTTACATTGTTTATATTTATTAAAAGTAATTTAGATCATTAAGAAAAAGATTTTTTTTTCATTAAAATAAGTTTTCTTCATTTCGTAAACCTTATCTTTCTAACTAAACGATACATTACAATATTTAATTTTTCTTGTTTTATTCTAAATAAAATTGTTATCTAAATAATATGTCTAAATAAATTATCTAAATAAATTATTATCTAAATAAATTATCTAAATAATATGTCGAATAGTGTGATAATAATACTTTACATTTTGGCTGAAATCTGGAATGAAAAACCAGATAAAGAAAGCTCTGCATTGATTATGTTGTTCGAATTACTGAATATATTTTAATTTGTACTTCTAATCATAAACTTAATTATATTTAAAGCTAACATTCAGAAAATATGTTATCAATTATAAAGGGTATTGAAAGTTCAATTAAATTAAAGTAAGTCTCGTAGATTGAAAAAAATCTAGTTTTGTCGCTTCTATTTTTGTATTCTAGAATGAGCAATAACGATGTGATATCTTCAGCCTACACTTTTTTAAAAAAAAACTATTATCTAACCTATTTCTATTCGTAATGAACTATTCTGTTGTTGAAATAGATATTTTAGTATCTGTAGTAAATATTATATGATTTAGTATAAGATCCTTTTAGAAGGATAGATCATCAATATTTAATATCAAATATACGTACGTCAATGTTTTTTTTATTGGATGCGCACGTAATCTTTAAAAGTTAGTATTTTCTTGAACTGTCTTCAGATTGATTCTTTTATGGAAACATTTTAAATTAAGGAGAAAATTATTTTTCCATTTGCATATCTTACATTATTTGTGCTTATTTTAATTTGAAATAAAACTAATACTAATATATCAATATGAGATCGTTTTAAAATTTTTAAATTAAGATGGTCTCTTGATCTTTATGTTTAATTCATGTTTAATTTAATTAATTCATAATTTTGTATAAAATTATACTAACACAAATTCAAAAAATTAAATTTTTCTCACCACTCTTATGTAGATAATAAATATTGAATTGGTTTACATATTAAATGATTTTTATTTAAACTCTCAACAGAATTTGGTCTTATTATTCTCTCCGCGGCTACTTTTGAAAAACTTAAAAACTAAGTAAATTTTTATTAAAGATATTTTTTATAAATATGAATTGAAATCCATATTTTTAGATTAAAAATATTAATTATAAAGGAATTTTGAAAGCCAAATTAAACAATCGAATTATGATACTTTTAAAAATATTAAAGCTTGCCGAATATTATCAGAAGCAATATTTTAAATATCTTGTACTTAATAACATAAGTCTTTTCGTTAACGCTTAGTATCTAAGAATTACTTCATGACAAGGTGAAATATTTGCTTCCTTCGTATTATAGAAAGTGACCCTATGAAAATTTATTAATAATCCTCTATAAGTATAACAAGTGTGAATTCCAAAGAACAAATAAAAAATTAATACAATGTCGTAGCTCTTGCCGAAGTTATCTTATACATTCACATAGTTTACTAAATCTAGGAAAGGACAAATTTAATAGAACATACATACGTGAATCACTTACATCATACAATAATTATAACGATTGCTAAAGCTTCGGGAAAAAGGAGAATATATTTCAGAGTATATTTATATCTAATATACACCAATTAATTATTGTATTTTATATTACATATATGGCATTTCTTTACCATCACAATTATACTCAGTGCTATTGTATTGTTTTCGAAATGATATTGTTATGTTATTAAGCTTTGTCTTCATCAAAACTCCATTAAATATTATAATTAATTTTTGTAATACTATTATATTTTTTGTAATTATAACAAGAATTAAGTAAAGAGTATGATTACAATTGTACAAAAAATTTGTGAGTAATTCCTTTTTTTTCATTCTTCGATTCCTTTTTATCAATTTTTATATAGAATGTCGTATCTTGTGAACATACATACAACACCACTATTAAAATTGTACATATTATAACATTTACAGATATAAAATGAAAAAAATTGATTAAAAATAGCTTATCAACGAATTTTCCGAGTACAGTTTATTTGTATATAATATTTTTATATATAAGTATTTTTTAAATATTTATTGTTCATTATTATAAAATCTGAAATCTTGATATTACATATCTATATGATCGTCACGATTCTTTACAATTATAATATATAATATCTAAAAGTATTAAAAAGTAATTTAATATTTATAATTCAATAAATGCTAAATAATGACGATATATCTGTATACCTAAAAATTAAAACATATGCTATTAAAAAAATTTGTGATTTCCTCATGAATATACTTTCTCAACAATAATATGTGGACTATGTTATATATTAAATGATTGCGAACTTTAAGACAAATTTCAGATTGCGAACTTAAAAACGTTGAATTCCTTAATAAAAACAGCATCCTCCATGATAATAAACAAAAGTCGTTATTCTCCATTGCCCATCCTTTTTTCACTTTCAAAACAATAATAAAGATACATGGTTAGAGTTTACTGCCGCCGCCTCCATCGCTGATTCTAGTTACCTAGGAAAAGTAAGAACAAGCATTTTTTACAAACGATACCGACAGAATAAAGCCTTCCGAGATATATCTTGAAGAACTCTAATACTTCTGCCAATTTCTGTTATTTCGCTTATTTAACCAGTTTGCGTGATTTCAGAGCTTCTTTTTATCACATTTTGAACTTTATTCATACTCTTTCTTTATTTAATTTATATAAGACAATGATTTCCTATGAAAATATTTACCTATACAAAATAATTACATCTAAATTTCAATAGAAGAAAATTATTTATGTATGATATGGAACTGTTCATATATTTATTTCAATGATTTCTAATTAAATGTAATTATTCAGATATAGATTTGTATAAAAGCTCGTAATATTTCGTATACTTTAACGATATTTAATATAGTAATTAGTATAAACTATTGCCGATTATTTCATAAATGAAAATATATTTCAGTTTAGACTATTTAAAATAATTGTCATATTATTTTTTTTAATATAAAGTGGTTCGGTAATTTGCTAAAACAAAATGTGAAGCCATTTTTGTTAAAAAATTCTTTCTCAAAGAGAAAATAAAAAGTTTATAAAAAAATATCATGAATCATTATTTTAATGGTCTTGTCATTCAAAGAAATTTGATCAATAACTAATCAATATCATATAATTAAAAATTCTCCTTATCTTCTTTATCAACTACTTTTTCAAGATCTTTTTGTATATAAAATCTTAAATATTTTATTATTATAATTATTGTGTTCAATTTAAATTGATAATTTGTAAAATATCGTTACGTTTTTATTGCAATTCATAATAAATCATATATTTTTTATATATTTCGATTTATGTGTATTTCAATTTATGTAAACTTCAGTAATTGTTCGGGCGCGAAACTCGAGTGTGAATTCTCCCCAATGATGGTGTGAGGGAG
The DNA here is from genome assembly GCA_030522565.1 of Ceratosolen corneri. Classification (NCBI taxonomy): domain Eukaryota; kingdom Metazoa; phylum Arthropoda; class Insecta; order Hymenoptera; family Agaonidae; genus Ceratosolen; species Ceratosolen corneri. The sequence continues at coordinate 160 of JAPYYT010003898.1, read as the reverse complement.
AAGCAGATAGTGGAAGGGTTGAGATAGAAGGGTTAAAAAATCGTAAATTAACGGGGCCTGAGTGATGCCGATCAAAAGAGATATTTATTGAATTTATAACAATAGTAGATAGCGCACGCAGTTATTTATACAATTAATAATACTATTATTTTTACTATTG
>JAPYYT010003897.1:0-11328 GCA_030522565.1 Ceratosolen corneri | reverse complement strand
GAATATTCTTTAAATATACATCGAATATATTTTCGTTCCTTTTTATGACCATTTAACGAGCATGTTTACTCGGACTGTGCCTCGATAATACTTCGGAATGGTAAATATGACCATCACGTGTCTTGCAATACGAGCCTAGTAAAAATAACGGACAAGTCCTTCTAGGTATAGCAGTATGTTTGTTATATTTCGTGATAAGTTTTTAAAGAATACGAAAGAATTAGAGAAATAGAATTAGGGAAAAACCCAGCCAGGCCTCAGGACGTCGAGGTGACTGCGCGAGCCGCGGTCCGACGTCGCAAAAGGTGACCACCACTTCACCTTTGGCACTTTGCCCTTCTCCTGTAAAATGGCGTTGATATTTTTGTCCAGAGCTCCAATGACAACAGAAAATCAGCTTCAAACAATAAGCAAATTCTTCCCACTATCACCAAAAATCTAAATAGACCACCCCTACTCAAGGAGTGGGGTGAGACATCAAAACTAGACAGCAGGCGCGTTGTGCTTCAGAATTCTCGTTGAAATCAAATCTCTCAAAGATCAATCTCAAATTTAGTCTTACAAAAAAGAGATTCTCAATCTATAGTGTTCGGCAATTATAAAGTTGAAGCTTCACGCGACGATGGTACTAAATCGCTGCACGTTACATACATACGTTTAAACCCGCGAAGTTCGATCACGTGAAACTACCGCAAAAAGTATCCATCGGCTGCAGCTCTCGCCTTCATCTTGATACATTGGTGCGCCACTTTCATGACAAATCTGGAAAGGACGATAGCCTAGAACCTACAGACCGAAGGCAAGTAGCGATACGTAAAAAATGTAAGACTAAAAGGCCTTGTAAAACTCAGTAACTTTGTTGATATCTAGTAAAGGCCAATAAGATAATTAACAAATTAATACAAGAACATTAAAGAAAATAGAACAGAAAGAATAATTAGTGCTTTTGTTATAAATTAAGCCAAGAACATTAAACATTAAAACTAAAAACGATGAATAAGAGTAAAGAACAAGACAGTGTAATTTCATATGTAAAACCAAAATTGTGTAAAGAAAGTTTCTATTTGATTTTAAATAAATATCAATTCAGAGCATTACATTCGACTTCCTGCGTCTTCGTTTCTTTCTGCCCTGCCATCTCTTCTCTACCACTATCGGCCTCTCCCCCCTTCATCTTCGGGAGAGCTCAGCATCGGGAAAGTTATCCGGACAGCGACCAATGAACTTTATGTCGTTTGTCGAATGATGACAGTTTGATTTGGATAATGTGGATGATGTGGATGATGTTGTATTAATTGCTAGTGAGGAAACCGTGAGCTGTCTATCTCCAGTGAAGATGATTCAGGTGTAATGAGACTTGGGCCACTTAGCAAAAATGTCCTGTCGTTAATGCTGTAGTATCTTTCAGGGTCATCACTCAATGGTTCGAATTGGTTTGAGTTTATGACTTCTTCAATTTGAGCAAGCCGCGGTGTCACTTCCTTTATTGCCAGCTACGTCTCTCCATTGTTGCGTCTACCCGGCGCTTACGCGCTGGAAGGAGTGTTGAACCCCTTTCCTTTTCGTGTTGATGACAAGGTCTCAACGCTCTGCTTTAGTCTTCCACGCTGAAGAGCTGCTATTATCAATTATGGGTTGATAAACTTATGCCTCACTATAGCTGTAGGATGTTGACAGAGCGCCAGCCTTCCTTGATTTGACACTCTTCTGGCACACAACTGGTGGATTAGTTTCTCATATTTCTGACTTTCTCCAATTCTTCTCTTGAAATTGAGTGGCTGATTTAAGGGACCTTGTTTTAAAACATTAAAAACCTGAAGCATATAGCAAGTATCCTCAATAGTTTATTCAAATACTAATATCAATTAATAACATTCCATGGATGTTACTTTCATAAAGGCATCTTACTTATTTGATTGCTAATAATACAAAATTCAATTGATCAAATACATGATTTCTTTCAACTAATATACTACATTATGTTAGGCTTCCTTTTGAGCTTATGTTTCTTGTAAATTTAAAGTATATTCATAATGTATCTATTTAGCAAATATCATTTAGCCAATCTATACCGCTGGCCATGCAAGGCGGTTTCATAGATTGCAGTCTCCTTCAAGTGCTGAAAATTATCCTCATCTTCGATGAGTTGGTGCAGGGTTCTTACTATTAAAGATGGTGCAGCAACATCTGCAGTTCATCCCTTATCACATCTCCCTGTACCATCGTATGATATCGACCTTCGTGTTGTTCTTTTGCCTGCATGTTTTCAAAGAGTGATACAGTTGAACTTATACAGTTGAAACATAAGTGGTAAATAACTGATAACTAATACTAATAACTATAATACTAACTCTCTCCTTTCGGTTACTGACATTTGCTTGAATTTAGGGCACTATTGACTGTCACTATTGGTATTTATCATTACAAAAATCACATTGATCTACATGGTCATTCCTGCTGTACAGCATGCTGGAATTAATCTAATTTGATGACTGATAATCTACTGACTTCTTTCTCATTGATGTAACATGCATATCCTTTTACTCAATGTAGCCTAAACTTCGAAGTGCTCTTAGGTGTGACATCAAGAAAGCTTGTATTTGTTTCAAACATAGAAAGGTAGTTGTATTGCCTATTGACAGTTGCCTCTGTTGCTGAGACTTATCATCCAGTAATCGAGTAGTGAGGTGAATCATTCAATATTCCCATAAATCATCCTTTTCTGCTAAAGCACTCATTCTTTTTAGTCCCTGTCCTATCATATTTATTAATTTTACGAGTGAGGGAAAATCTCTTATTGGTGCTAGGTTTATAAATAAGTTATCTATGTGTGAGTTAATTAATAATATTTTTTTTCATACCTTTTCTTAAGATATCTCATGCTATGTCAAGTGACTCATCACATAGTTCCATCTCTGATATGAGGTCACCTGGAGATCCTCGTAGTGCTCCTTTTAAATAATATAGTTTCTCAGAGTTACTCATTTTTTCTTTATTAAAAATTATTCCCTTAAACAGGTTCCAAAAATTGGCCATTTCATGTAGTCACCAGAGAATGTTGTCAATGTTATTTGTGGCAGTCGAGATGGATCTTGATGAACTGTTTTTGTATCCACTACACTTTGACACTCTGAAATATCAGTCTTTTCACTAATTTTAAACTCCTGTTGCAGATTTCTGAATACCTTTATTAATTTAAAATACTAACATATCATGATTAACGAGAGACCATATTCTCATATTCCTTTATAAATTCTACATATAATATGTGTCCTTGTGTCCTTGCCGCACTTACACGTTACGCGAGGTGTGATTGTTTATGAGTGGAACCTACGTTCTTCTATTTACAATGGTTATTATATATTTTTACTGAGTTTATATTATAATATTATCCCGCACTTTCGCACTGATCACGCATTGGTTTAATGTCTGTAATTTGGCGTGAGTTAAAAAGATATTTGTTTTCTCCGAAACAGATTGGCGGCGAAGGTCTAGTAATTCTAGTTAATTACGCATAGACGAATCGCCGCGTGGTCTTATATAGTTTTTCGCCACCCGACTCCGTAACACATGTATATTGCGCATCGACGAACCATTGCTTTATTATACAGTTTATTTGGATTGCTTTCCGAGAATTGCGGCGACAGGCACAATTGTACATGTATTATGCAGCGACGTGAAGCCGTGGTGCTACTTGCCTCTAATGCATGTTCCATCTGCGCTCCACCTGGGGGTCTGTCCAGGATGGGATGGATTCAACCACCGGCGTTATAAAGTAGCGTGCTCAACGTCTGAACGAAGCTTCTTTAGTACGAATCCTGACGCTGGGCGATAGAACTGCTCTTATATAAGACGACTTAATGCACTGGAGACCCTTCCGAGATGGACCGGAAGACGTAGAGCAATTGGAGTTACTTCTCCCCACGGCGTGCTTGCGGTCTTATTTTATAGCCGCGGGGCTAGCTAGGCCGCCGAGGATGTGTAGTGGGGGGTCTAACGAATTTCCCTACGTTGGTGAGATACAAAAGCAAAGAATATCGTCTCCTTTAGGCAAAGGGTAAGGGGTGAAGACCGAGACGACGGAGGGAGGGGGCTGTGTTGCCAAGAGTTTTGCAGTTCATGAGCTTACTGTGCTTTTTCTGGAAACACTGGGATTGTAAACAAAGTATGGCAATCACGAAATATGAGACGTTCTAACAGAAAGACTTAAAAATAATATTCGTAAGATGTTAACCGAATATTCTACCAAGAGTCACATTCAAAAGTAAATAGGTATTATTTAGTGACTACTCGAGATCTGTCGGAATCGCGAACATTCCGCCCTCCAACAGCAAGTTGGTGCTGATGATTCTTTTAATACTGGAATGGATAATACCAGTAGCTTGGTGATAGGCCTGTCAAGGATGGTTGTAGCAGTCTTGAGCGTGACAACTCGGGAAAGGTCATCCTTTCCTGGCTGCAATGATGCGTGCAAGAGGCCATTTGCATGGTGGAGAATGTTCGTTGGTTATTAAAACGATGGTACCAATGTGGATGTTGTCATTTTCGTGATGTCACTTTGAGATGGTCTGATATGTCTGTAGATAGTATTTCGTCCAGTGATTCCAGAAGCGCTGAATTCTTTGCTGAATGAACTGCCAGCGGGAGAGCCTCGTAGATGATAGGTCGAGTAGTGAAGGCTCTGGGATGGCGTTAATTGAACCTCCAATCAGAAAGTGATCTGATGTTAATGCAGAGATGTCGTCTGGATCGTCACTTAATGGCTCCACGGGACGTGAGTTCAGAATTGCTTCAATTTGCAACAGAAGGGTTGTAAACTCTTTCATTGTTAGTAATGCATCCTTCATCGTGCGTCTCAGATGGTGCTTCACCATTTTCACCACAGCTTCCCATTTGCCTCCCATGTGAGGCGCTGCTGGTGGGTTGAATTTTCACGTGGTGCCTTGCTGAGAACATAACCTATCAATATGTTGATGCTCAAGAGAGTATTGGGAGAAAAGTTTCTTGAAAGCTGCGGTTACTCCTTGAAAAGTCGTGCCACAGTCGGAGTATAGAGTATCAGGAGTACCCCGGTGTGACGTGAATCTCCGATAAGCAGCGATGAAGGCCTCGGACATGTAATCACTGACGACCTCAAGATGTATTGCTGAGGTTGCGAAGCACACAAAAACGTACAGCCAGCATTTCAGCTTCTGAGCTCCTCGGCCCCTGCGTGTTTTATATAAGAATGGGCCGGCATAATCGACTCCAATGTGCGTGAATGGTCTTGATGGCGTGACTCGAGCGGCGGGTAGTTGGCCTATCAGTTGCTGGGCATGGATCTCTCTCTGACGAGCACAAATCACGCACCCTGTGACGTGAGTTTTGATAGGAGCTCGTCCGCCGATGATCCAATATTGTTGTCAGGTCTTTGCTAGCGTGAGTTGTGTGCCTCCGTGAAGAGTTCTTTGGTGTGGTCAGCGATTACAAGCTCTGTGAATGTTGATTGTTGGGCTAGGATGGCTTGATGTTTGTTTTCTTCTGGTAGAGCGGTCTCGTCTAGGCTTCCTCCAACACGGATGACATCCTCATCGTCGAGGTAAGCTTGCAAACGACTCATAAAATATTTGAAAGGCAACTTCTCATGTTGTTAGAGTATTGAGCTCTCGAGAAAAGAAAACAGCCTCGGTAGCTCTTATCCAATACAATCTTACTTGATTCAGTTTTTCTATTGTTATGTTTTCCGGAGTTGGGTTCCTTAGTTTCGATCTCAGCTGGTCTAGATAGCTAATACAGTGCTCAGTTATTCGGAATAATGTATGGAGATCAGAGAACCTTTTTATTGCTTGCCATGGGTAATCTGATTTTGGCACAGCTAGTAATGAAGGGCAGTTCTTGCATGCTTCTTGCATGCACTCCTCGTTATCTTCATACGGTTGTTTTGGCCAACGGCTTCTGTTGTGTATCCATGGTGGTCCATTCCACCATAGCTCATGGTCTCTCAATTGTATACTTGAAATGCCTCTGGTTGCACAGTCTGCGGGATTTGATGTACAATAGATATGTAGCACGCCTGCGTCAGGGCAAAGTTCTTGTATTTGGCTGACCCTGTTTCCCACGTACTTCAGCCATTGGGATGCGTTGGCTTTTATCCAGCCCAGGGTGATCGTCGAATCCGTTCACATATATGTAGCCTTAAAGTTAAATTTTAATATTTGTTGACAGTGGTTCATTAATTTTTTAAGGAGAAGTGCGACAGATAATTCTTTTCTAGGAATGGTTAGTTTCTTTAATGGAGCGACTATAGTTTTAGAACAAAGTATTGTAGTTTTAAACGTGGTTCCATTGTGGACTACAACGTAGATCGCTGCTGCCATGACTAGTTCTGATACATCGGAAAAGCCATGTAGTTCGACCACAGAATCACTACAAGTTTGCAGACAACGTGGAATGGAGATGTTTGACAATTCGTTGAAGGCACCTCTGATGTTGGACCAGATAGTGAAGTGCTTCTGTAGTAGTAGCGCATCCCAGTGGAGTTTCTCTTCCCAGAGTTGTTGCTCTTTCACAAGTTAAAATCACAAGGGATACGTCTCAATCATATGAGACGGTTAGCTTTAGAATTTTCTAAACCAAATCCAAAAAATCAGACGTATTTCAGAACGCATCATACAGTCCGCTCTTAAGGAGGTTCAAGATCTCCATGACAAATTTAAGAGTGTTCGGGCGACTTTCCCGATGCTGAGCTCTCCTCAAGATGGGAGGGGGAGCAGAGGACGATAGTGGTAGAGGAGCGATGGTAGGGTAGAAAGAAAACACAGACCCGGGGGGTCGATTTTAACACTGTGGACTGATATTTATTGAAAATCAAATGGAAAGTTTCGTTGCACAAGTTTGGTTTTACATATGAAATTAAGCGGTCTTGGTCTTGACTATTATTAATTGGTTTAAGTTTTAGTCTTTAACGTTTTTGATATAATTTATAATAAGCACTAATTAATCTGTTTCTGTTCTGCTTGCCGTTGTCTCTTTCTGTGGCCTAGGATGCTTTCAACGGCGACTTAGTCTTACGAATCGCCTGATTGATGATATACGATAGGCCTTCTTCGACGACGCACTGTTCAATTAATTAAACACACATATAGGCCTATTGTTCTACTACTAAGAGGTACTTTTCACTGCTTGCCTTCGGTCTTTGCAGTCCGGTCTCTCGTCCTTCCCGGGATTTATTAGCCGTCTGTGTCTCTCACGAGTGCTGCGACTAATTACACCCCCGGGGTCAAGGGTGGAGAGCTGCCGCCGATGAATCCTTTTCTCGCTGGTAGTTTCGCGTGACCGAACTCCGCGGGTCCCTAACAAACGTTATTTTTTAACGTGTGGTTTCGTACCAGTGTCGCGTGAAGCTTCAACTTTATTTCCGATCACTTTAGTTTGAGAATCTCTGTCTGTGTAAGACTAAGCATAAGATTGATGTTTTGAGAGATTTGATGTTGACGAGAATTCTGAGGCGCAGTGCGCCTGCAGTCTGCTTTAATTTTTCACCCCACTCCCTGGCTAGGGGGTGGTCTCTTTAAATTTTGATGGTAGTGGGAAGAATCAGCTTATTGTTTGAAACTAATTTTCAGTTGTCATTGGAGCTCTTGACAAAAATGTCAACGCCCTTTTACTGGAGAAGAGCGAAGTGCTAAGGGGCGAAGAGGTTTCGCGACGTCGGACCGCGGCTCTCACGGTCACTCCAATGGTCCGGTGTCCTGCCGAGATTTTCCCTTTTCTATTTCTTGAGCTCGGTATTTACTTAAGATGTTTTATAGCAATCATGTGTCTATACCTAGAAAGACTTGTTCCTTATTTTTTGCTAGACTCATCTTGCAAGACAATTTTGATTATAATTTACCACTTATAAATCTTTTGGAGGCACACTTCGAGTAAACTCGCTCATTAAACGGTCATAAAATAAAATGTAAATATTCGATGTATTTTTAAAGAATATTTCAAAGGTCTTGGGACACATCCGGCAATCATAAACGTATTGAATGTACGAAATGAATTTACAAAAAAAAGGGGTAGTACCGAGAGTCGAGAAACTGCATGATTCTCTAACAAAGAGAGAACATGAAATGATAGATAGATGAGCATCCGAATTGATCAGTCATCAATACCGAACAGTACCACTGTTCGGAAATCCGTATAATATATTAACTGTCGCCCCTTCGCTGTGTAATTTGACCATCGATGTTTACGAATAATTGTGCGGTACAAATGTAGAGAATAAAAAAGAGTGCTATTGCCTGGAAACTAGACGTTCATTTCTAGAATGACTAACAACAATATTTAAGTGAAATGTGTATTCTACGTGATCGAGCCGAAAAGAAGTTATGAAAGTGGAGTTTTTTATATCGTATGTGACTGAAATTCGAACGAACAGATTATAAGACAATATTCGTAGTGTTAAATGTCGAATCAAAATGACCAGGCACAATAAGGGTCGTGGGACCATTGCGTTTGGACAGTACATGAATCAAGGGTCAAGCAGAAGTAAAAAAAAGTGCTCATACGGTTGCAATTGTCGCCACATGGCCCGGGCTAGACAAAGTAAAACGACTTTTCAATTTCGCCCGCTCTGCCGACACAGTGGACTCGACCGTAGTGTGACCACATGCGAGAAAAGGCCCCCCCAACGGTCAAAAACAATATGGACAGAAAACTCACTGCACCAATGACAATTAGTGTCTATCGCGGAACCAATAGGAAAAATCTGATGAATTTGTTCCGGCAGGGTGGCGAAAAGTTGCAATGCGAACTGTGTGTGCAGGGTAAAGCTTTCCGTGTCGTTTTAGATGTCTTCGATTAACGTACAATCTTCAATTAATAGTGGAAGTTGCAAGACAACGAAGATTGATGATAAACGTCGCCGTGAATGGTTTCGAAGTTGCACGCTCTACAGCTGAAGCGTAGCAAGTTTGTCAACGCTGGGTTGATAGTACTAGCTATTCAGCATCAATGTAGATAATTGGAACGCTGAGACCTTCTCAGTAAGAAAGAAAGAGGGAAGCTATTCTCTTTCGCGCCGCGTCAAAAGAAACGCAGGGTCAACGTACAATTGAACCTTGCACCATAATAGAGGTTTGTTAAATCTATCTCAAATTGAAAGAGACTAATCGCACGGCGGATTCTCAAATACCATTGATTCTCCGTTCACGCGTCAAAATCGTTATCGTTTATCATTCACGGATCAATCGCGAGTATTAAATATTATACACACACGCACACATCCACACATACACACACACACACACATACACACACCAAGTGCAAACAACTATAATAATCGTTGTAATAAATAATAGAGAGTTTATCATTAAATAATAGGAACCAGCATATACACGTATTTTACGATTTAGCCTATCCTGCTGCCAACATCAATCTTATTATATCCCCACTCCTTAACAGCTATTGCCAGAATTCTCCCTTTGAGATCGAAGTGAAGATTGTACGTTAATCGAAGACAACCAACATCATACTGACTGGATAGCGAGGCTCACTCCGCACTCATAGTTCTCCTCCAGACTTTTCGCCGCCCCATCGAAACTACTTCTCTTTAATTTTCTTATTGATTCCGCAATCGGCAATTAGTTATAATAATTGTCATTGGTGCACTGAGTTTTCTTTGAGCGGGTACACTACAGCCGAATACATGTAGAATCTTCTTGCCTTGTTCAATACGTGACATTATGAATATTATCCTTTAATCCTTTCTTTCAAACTACAAGCATTTGATCTTTCTAACAATAAACTTCTAGTCTTATAATCTACAATACTCTTTTGATCCCGTTTTTATACCGCACTTTATATTCGTAAACACCGATGGTCAAATTGCACGGCGCTAGCGCGACGGTTGATTTATGATACGGATTTCCGAACATCTAGAAATTCTTAATTCTGCTGCCTATAATTAGTATTTCGGACACTGGATGTATTTAGAGGAATATAAATAAATAATAATAACTTACATAACCGCCTAAAATGGCGTCAACACTACTTGTCGAAGAGCACCAATAAAAGCTGAATAATTATTTCTTAACTGTTCGGGATCCCGTACTTGAACCAAATGATCATTATCCGGCTCGTAGGATCAAATGATCGCTATCCGGCTCGAAGGACAAAATGATTCGGGACTGTACCCGACGTGTTAATATTCCTCCCGCTTGTCAGAGCGAAAGGTAGATAGTGAAGGGGAAATCGTTAGCAGAAGTCCAGAGAAACTTCTACAAATTATTAATGCCACAGTAACAGCGTTTATTGAAGTTAATATATTAAAGATCTGTCTTTAATTGTTACGTTATTTAATTTTTCTTGAATATATGACTTTGTTGTTATTGTAATGAATCGTCTTTAACAGTTGGTTGAAAGAAAAGGATTACTTTCGTGTTTTAGAACAGTGATAGAAGCTTGATGCGACGGTCAATTATATTAAGCGTCGCGCTTCGTTGTACAATGGTCAGCTGTTAGCTGGCAGTTTTGTGTTACCTGTTGTGGCAGTTGATTGCAGTTAAACGCCCTTGTACCTGAGTAGACGCTGTAGCTGCGTGAAAGTTGTGCGGCAGTCGTTGTGTGTAGAATGCCGCCTTTCTTGTAGTTGATGATTTCGCCGTAGAAAGGGTTTCTTGTAGTTTGTCAGGATTTAGTTTCTTCAGCTCCAGTTTTGCTGACTGGTGCTGCGTTGCTTTATGATTGGTTTTCACTGAAGGGCTCCGTTACCAATGTAGAACAAAGTTGCTAGATGCTGGCACGGCTAACCAGTTGAACTTTGGGAGAACTTGGAGGGACGTAAGAATTCAAATTCCTCAACAACTTGAACCTCTCAAGAACTCGAACCTCTCAAGAACTCAAAGGTTGTGTCCGGTGCAGTCAGTTTTTAATGAGTTTACCCCACCTACCGTGGGGGTGGCTAGTAGACGTAGTTTCCGAGAGTCGGAAATTGAATCTTTTGTAATAATGTTATTTTTGTTCTGTGATTGGTGAATTGTAGTAAGTAGGTGGTTCCATACTTTAGACAAAGCACCCTTGTGTCACCAAGGAGTGGGGTGAAGGTTGCACGTATTATAATATACTAATAAAGTAAACTTTCTTTGTCGGACTCTTACGAAATGTATAATCAAGTAATGAGAGACAGCGCACGTGGCTTTCACGAGCGGTCCAAGATGTGTTTATTTATTGTTGATCTTAGCGACTCACAAGAAGTCCGAGCCGTTAGCGAGTAATAAGATACTTCTTTAACGGTTTTTGACTCGGACTTTAGAAAGATAAATACATTGTGCACCGTGCCGTTTTTTATTATCAATATCATAA
>JAPYYT010003896.1:0-11813 GCA_030522565.1 Ceratosolen corneri | reverse complement strand
TATATATATATATATATATATTAACTCTAATTTAAAAATGTTATTAAATTTTTATCTGGATTTATATTTTGTAGAAAAAATTAATACAAAAGCCACAGCTAATAAAAAAAATTCCAAGCATATTATTAGGGAAGTGGAAACAAAATTTAAATATTGGACAACATGCAATTTGTAATCAAGCAGGATGTCAGTTTAATAGTAAATCATTAAATGAAATTAAAAAACATTATTCCGCATGTAATTTCACACCTCAACAGGTATCTGAATTCATATAAATTTTGTTTAATTTGCAATTGCTATTAAAGAAATATAAAAAATTAGTATTTTATTCAAATTTTATAATTAAAAGTAATTGTTTCAAAATGAAGCAAAAGTTCAAATGTTTTATACAATATTTGTTTTTATATATTACAGAATTTCTTATGTAAAATTTGTCAATTTCAAACTTTATCTGAACATGAAATTGTTAACCACGCTCTCCAAAAACACTCAACAGAAGATAGTTATGATACAAATATATCAATGTCTGATACCGAGTCTTCTAGTAGTGACAATATTGAATTAGATAATGAAAGTGAGAAAAATCCTGGTTTACCAAAGAAATTTTCTTTAAAAAAAAGTATTAAATCCTGTAAGACGTTATTTAATTTTATTTTATAAAAAAAAATTACAAAATATTAAATGTTTATATTGAAATTTTTGTTTAGCAAATAAGATTTTTAGATTTTTATTTAAGGATGGTGTTTCTCATACTAAACTTAATAAGCCATTCTATGCTGCATTTCAATGGACATTGGAATTGTATAATTTTATTTTATTTTATGTTCAATAATAATGATCGAAATATTAATGTACTTTTTTTACAGTGAAAGAAAAAATTATAAATTTAATTTATTTAAAGAACTGGTACCTAACCCTTTTAAATTATTAAGTATTAAAGAGTCAAAAGAATATTTTCCAGATGTTGAACAATCAATGCCTATGAAAAATGAAAAAACTAATAATGAAGATTCAATGAAATCCAAATGGAAGAAATGGAAAAGATTTGAAGGACATTGCGTTCAAGGTTAAGAGCAATACATTCACAATTAATATTTCATTAAAATTTATATCGTATTTTAATTTTTTATCTATTTTATATTTTTATTTATAGATAATCCAACATTTTTTGCTGGAGGTCCAGTTTGGGCTTTGGCATGGCTACCAATACCAAGTTCATTAGCATTTTCCAAAAACATATCGCAATTTATTGCTACTAGTACTCATCCAACAATGGATGTGGAATTTTCCATTGGAAAAACATACACTAAAAAAAATATTATTCAAATCTGGAATTTCGGTGATCTCGATAATAAGTTCGTATTATCTAACAATGTTTTTATTTATATTAAAAAATACTGAAATATATTTTTCTTTATTAAATTATAGAAGCAGTAATATGTATAATCCAAAATTAGCGTATGCAATAGCTCACGAGGGAGGAACAGTTTGGTGTTTAGATTGGTGTCCGTCTGGATGTTATCAACATGAACAATTGCCTGGTTTTATTAATAAAAATGATCAACCAAAAAGAATGGGTTTACTAGCTGCAGCTTGTTCCGATGGTTGTGTACGAATATACTCGCTTATTTTTCCAGAAGATCTTCCATCTTATACGGATTGTAATAAAGCTATTGATAATTTTGACGATGACAAAATTATGGAAAATGTGTAAGTTACATCACGAATCAATATATACATATAATGAAAATGAAAGCACTAGAATATTTAAAAACTAATTTTTTTATTTAAAGGTATCCTATTTATAATACAGACCCTGTTTTAAAATTGATTATTAATTTAGAAATGTATGATCAGAAGCAGCAAATTTGGCAAGTTACAAAATTATCCTGGTCCAAAGAAAATGAGCATAAGTGAGAATTCATTTTTGAAAAATATAGTTTATATTACAAAAAAATTATTCTATTGGATAATTTATTACAATATTTAAAAATAATAAACATTTTTTATTTACAGTATAATTGTTGCTGGATTTTCAAATGGGTACATTGCTTTATGGGACTTAACATCAAAATCTCCAATGTTAAAATGTAAAAGAGGCAATACTGTTTTCCTTAATTCGTATAGACATTTTTTTGCACATCATCATGCAATCACAAGTAAGTTTAACTAAATACAATTATATAAAATAAGCATTATAATAAAAATATGTACTTATTATATTTAATTGCTTATATCATTTTTAGTGGTGTATTTAATACCACAAGATAATAAACGATTCTTAGCAACTGCGAGTTTAGATAGACATTATAAATTTTGGGACTTGGAAGATATTACTAATCCAAGGAACTCTTTGAAAAAAAGTTTTGTGACCGATGGTTCATGGTTAAATAATTGGCATTGTGCATTGGTTGCATACGATGATGCGCTTAGGTAAGTACAAAATTAAATGTTGAATTTTAAGAAATCAATAGATATATGCTTTAATAATAAAATAATGTTTTATACTATTTAAAATTAATTAATCTAATAGCTAATTGTTTTAACGAAGACTACGTAGTTAAATGAAAGTATAAAATATAAAATAAATTTTGAAAAATGTATGAATCTTACAAATGAATCATGTTATTAGTAAAATAATTGCCAACTCTTTATCAAGTAGAGATTTAATTACTATCATTATATTTGAAGTCAATATAATATCATAAAATGTATAATCATTGATGGTATCTTTATAATTCATAACTATGAAAGATATTTTAAACTGTTGTACATTTAGAATAAATACAGATATAATGCACACATTTATCTGTAGATACAATTTAGTGAGCTAATTAACTTACTGTCAAATGACTACACTTCTTTCGAGATATTTAATTTTTGTCAATGTTCATTTTCAAATTAAAATTATATAGAGTCGAATTCATGATATATCGATTAATAAAATATTTGTTATATAATAATGCCGCATTAAATTTAGAAAATTTTAATTTGGTCTTTAGTAATTTTTCTGAAATTAAATCTTCCTTAATGTAATGTAAAATAAACGATAAATTATTGAATTTATTAAACGCTGACTACTACTTTATACTACTTTATACGCTCTTAATATACTTTATGTATTATATTGCAATTCTTTTAAATGAATTTATGATCTCTTTCCAAATATTTACAATTTTTTAAATTTATATTTAGAATAAAAATTTTATTGCCTTATTTTTTATATTTAATACAATAAAATTAAATACATTGTTATATACTGTGTTGTAAAACACTTGGATTTTTGCAATCTTCGTCTTTGAATTTTAATTACCTTATGTTAATTATGATACTTATGATAAGTGTATTGTCAATATTATTTATGACGTTTATGGTTACAAAGTCCTTTAAAATCACATTTCGCTACATTTTTTACGATTAAATTTTTTAATTCATTATATAGTTATTCATTGAAAAATTTTTGAGAATTATTTACCATTAATACAATGATATATCTGCTTAAATTTCTTTGGTTTTTTTATTTTTCTTTAGAAATCAAAATAGTTCTTTTTGCACTGCGGTAAATATTGAATGAAAAAGTTTTATTGCCTTTTAACAAAAAAAAAAAAAAAACAAAAAGTTTATAATTAAGAAAATGCATTATTCCGTAGCGTATTTTAGAAATTGTCTTTATTTTCGAATTTGTTAAATAAAATTTATATCATAATATAATTGAAAGTTATGGCACATATAAAATTTGATATTTTAAAAACTATTTAATAAAATAAAAAAAAACAAAATAGAATAAATTTTGAAGAATAAAATAACTGAATTCGATTTTTAAATTAATATTTGTTCGTAATAAATTACCTGAAATGTTTTCATAACAATAGTGATAAATTGAGTTTGAGTCCAGAAATTTATTTTCTACATACGTTTGTTTATTTTTGTATCGATTTACATATTTGGTTAATTTTAATGATCGATATACTGTTTTGGTTTACATTCGAAATAAAATCTAAACTTCATAAAGCTTTTAATATCATTATTAATTTAATAATCTTTTTGATATTTTTTTCTTATTTGTAAGTAATTTAAAAAATTTAATTAGGTTCTTTTTTAAAAAAACTATTTAAAATAAAAGTATAAATTGGATTATATAGAGATTATTTATGATTTTGATAGAAACTTTCTTTCGATTCTAAAAACACTAATGCTTATACTTTTCCAGGACAATTGAAAATAATTGTTCGTTCTTTTTTTTTTTTTTTTATTAAGAAATTATGAAATTAATTTCTAAACTACTAGAAAATATTGAATTTTCATAATTTTCTTAATTTATAAAAAGAATATTGTGATAATCCATACTAATATTAATAAATTGTTAAACCAAATTTATTTATTATGAATAATGATTTAATACTTTAAAAATTATGTAAAATTTTCACAAATTGTTTTGAAATTCCATGGTATTACCAAAACTTAGTTAATAAGAAAATCAAATGTATGGAAATTATTGTAGCTTCTAATAAAATAAAAAAGTTAAAAAACATAAAAATCTTACCAACATATCAACTTTATATTGACCCCAACAACTTATAAATGGAAATAAGTTGTTTGAATTTTTATTTTTTGACAATTAAGATGCTATAAATTATACCGTAAACCAAACATTAAAATGTGAAATGGAAATGGAAAATCATAATTCAAAAATATATTCCAAGTACAAAACGCTATTAGAACAGATCCAGCAATATTATGAAAAATTATGCTTACAGAACATAAAACATAAAATATTTGTAAAAAATTTTAATATCAACTTTATTAAATTTTTATTATATTATTTATTCATTGAATGCTCAACGTACAAACATGTTTTTAGTATGAATCACAGTTACTCGTATTGTTTGCCACTTCGAGAATATACCTATAAATACTATAACTTATTACCAACGAATTCTACGAGTTATGTACGTAATTAGCATATTTAAATATTCCTGAAAGTAATTGTTAATTCACACTTATATTAAATTCATACAGGCATTTTTTATTTTTATTATTAGACAATTTCTACATCGGATTTTGGAAATAGCATTGCAAATGGTACGCTTGCAGGTGAAGTTCTTGCAATATTTCCCGAGCAGTTATTATATATTCGAGATATGGATAAAACACTACCCCGAAAACGCCATAATAGTGTACAGACAAAAATTTAGTGAAATACTATAAATTATTGCATTCTTTATAAAATTTCTTAAGTCGAATATGATTTTTATGTAGATTGTATCGTCGTTGGAATTGATCGATTTTCAAAGCGACCCGAAAGGCAACGAATCAGTGCAAATTAAGAAACGAGAAAAAAACAATGAAAATTTAGAATATAATTATATGCCGTCAACCTATAATGATTCAAAAGATAGATTTGGTTTAAAGTTTTGTGATAAAATGAACGTACGTATTATTTAATGTTTAATTTTTTTTTTTGTTTAAATAAAAGTATATCAATAGAATGTTGTACGAAAATTTTTAGTTTTTTCGAGATGAGTACGCATCAAAACATCTCAGAAATCACAAGAAAACCCTTACTTGTGAAATGATGAAAAATGTTCCCATAGAACAATATCCATTCATGTCGGTGAATCGGGTTTGTTATTTTACATTATAATAATATTTCCAATATTCAATCTTTAAATAATTAATAAAATATTTATTATAGCTTGCATGGAATCCAAATGCTTGGAGTTTTCTATGGCTTGCTGTTGGATATCAAAATGGATTTGTGCGACTTATTTCATTTAAATCATTAGCTTCGACGGAGTGTAATAAATTACTTATTTCGCATATAGAAACAATGAAATCTAAAAAATAATAATCGAAAATTGCTTTAAAAAAACAAATGAAAATTTTTTAAAGAAAATTCAATTTTCACAAGCCATGTATATATTTAATAACACATAATTATTCATGCCAATTTACTCAGATATTTTCCCAAATTAATTCCCAAAATTTCCTTTCAAATTTTACAATCTTTTAAATTTATTTTATAAATGCGAAGAAAAGTATAATTTATAATAAAATTAATCGTTCTCATTAAAATCATTTATATATATATATATATAAATTTTTTTACTGTATTATTGTCTTTTTTGCAATTAAATAAATTAATATATTATTAGTATTTTTTATTTCATGCATGTAAAACTTAAAAGTATGATAAGTGATGTAAGTGAAATCGTTTTTGTATTCTGTATTGTATGCGTTAGCTATATAATCTGAAATTAGTCAACAGACAGTGATTGGATTCTACAGCAGTAAAATTTGACAAATTAACTTCCGTTTTTTATTATCTCACAGAAAGCGTTGTCAGTAGATTTAACTATACATCCTGAATGAACATTATACTACATTCATTTAATGTGAATTTCAAATATTATCTTGTTAGTTCTTGTTATTATAAGTGTGTAAATATTTATGTATTGTTTGTTTATTTTAAAAAGTTACTTATTAATATAGATAAAAACTACTATAAAAGGTATTTTTAAAAAAAAAAAAATTTTATAACACAAAAATGATAAATAATATTTTAAATTTTATTTATTAAGATTTTTATTATTATGCATTACACATAACTTATGTCAATAAATTTTTTATAAAGTAACATGAGTTTTTGTATTAAATATAATAAATTAAAATTGAAATATTTTTCATTGTTTGAAGATGAATCCAATGAAATGGAAGACTAGAAACTTAGCTTATGGTGGAATAAGTTTACTTATGTTTTATTTTTTATTTTTTTATAAATGGACCCATTATTTACTTTATGAAGATATAATTAAACATTCTAAAGCTGAACATGTTTGGGAATTTGTAGCAGACTTTAGAAATATGATGAAGTTAAATCCTACTATGTAAGTGATTTAATATATTAATTCAATGTATAATTTGTAATTAATATTTATAACCTTTATATATATTCTAATGATAATATTTTTATTTTTATATTTAATACCACTATATTGTATGTGTACATTCTTTTATAATCATTGAAAATGTTGTATATTTTCAGAAAACAATTTAACATTATTGATGATTCTGGTAATTATGGTCAATGGCAATATTCTGTAGAATATACAGAACATTTTCATTACTTTCCAATGATTCAAAACGATGCTCAAGCACATTTTATAGTGAGACCCAAAGGAGAGAACTATGTGATAGAATCAAAGCATCGTACTTGCTTTTTTTTAAGCTTCATTTGTTGTGAGTCTAGTTTAAACAATTATATTGAATATAATATAATAGAATAGAAAGAATAATAATAGAAATATGCTTTTTATTTACTTTTTTTTTAGTGAACACGGCTTCTGAATTTATATTTGAATCAAGTGGACAAGATACAAATTGTATTGAACAAATTCAATATGAGTGTCCATTAATATTTTCAAAATTGTGTCATAATGAAGTAATGTATCAAAGACAAGCAATCATGAAAAATTTACAAACTCATTTTTCTACAATCAGTATTAATGAAAAACAAAAATATTTATAAGATATTTATAATAAAAGTATTTATAATTTGAATTGCAATAAAAGTACTTTAAGAATTTTATAATATTATACAATACTGTTAATAAATCATTAATTTAATATACTTAATTACAAATTTTTTATTAGAAACAGTTTATGTTTGTTGCTTTGATTCATACTGAAAATAGCCTTAACATAAAATTTTTAGAAATATAACTTTCTTTGTTTAAAAATTTGTTAGTTTTCCAATAATTAAAAGTTTTTGCAATGAGAAAAAATTTTGAAACTAAATAATTCACTTTAAATAAATAAGGATTTGTTTTTAAAAATAAAATTAATAAAATGTGTTGGTAAAT
Source organism: Ceratosolen corneri (assembly GCA_030522565.1). Lineage (NCBI taxonomy): Eukaryota > Metazoa > Arthropoda > Insecta > Hymenoptera > Agaonidae > Ceratosolen > Ceratosolen corneri. Next base: position 3,951 of record JAPYYT010003896.1, on the reverse strand, counting down.
TTTTGTAATAATTAATTAAATTCTGTTTAAAAATGAATATAGTATATTCTAATTTCTAGGGCAATTAAATTGAAAAATTTTTTAATTATGTTTACCAATCATTCTTAATTTTTTATTTAAATATTTGTTGTAGGCATTTTAAATTTTAAATATTTTATGTTAAATTTGTATTACATATATATTTCTTTTAATAATTTATTTAGTAAGAAGAACATTTTTTACACGTTGAATCTTCTTTTTAATAACAAAAATTATAACCAAAAATATTCAAAAACTAAAACAAATCTGGAAGTATTTTTAACTACATAATAATTAAACATAATTTTTTCTTACGGATTAATCAAAAAAATTAATTGAAATATAATACCATAAAACGTGATTTTAATGAATATTAGTATATTTATATTGGTAGATCGTTTTGATAAAATAAAAAATAAATATTTCATTATATCTCTATTAAATTAAAAAAAAAAATTTTATTTAGTAAAGTTGAAATGATATAAAATAATTATTTTATAGTAATAAATATTCGTATATTTCATTGATCTAATGCAAGAAATAAATACCAATATTAATTTGTAATATGGAATATAGAACGAAATATAGTAATGTTTAATTCATCGAGACTACAAAATAAAAGTTTATATTTATACAATTAAAAAGTATTGTTTTTAATTTATAAAATTAGTTTAATTATACATCCGATTATTGATACGAATGAATTAATAAGATTGAATTTGTAAATCATATTTAATTTACATTTAAATAATTACTAATGTAATACATATAAAAAATTATTTGAAATATTGTAAAGCAGTAGTTTTTGATACTTAAAAAATATATATTCAAGTTTATTTTGTATCTTCCTTATTTTTGATGATCATTGTATTAAATTGTAAAAATAAAAATACACATATATTATTTTACGTTCACATTTTATATAATTAATTATGATAATACGAAAATTGCGTATAATATTTTTAATATATACAGCTATTGATAGGATTAAATGAATAACGATCACCTATCATTGTTTTTCGGATAAATTCGTAATTTATATTTTTTAATTGATTGGTGTTCTACTCGTAAAGCTAATGTTCAAATTTAAATTTAGCTAATCGAAGAGTGGTTGTTGTAGCTATTCACATATAAATTCGTATCTCATTTGCTTTACATCATTCGAAATTGAAATAGAGCGGTAAAAATTAAAACTGGTTGTTTGTAATTTGGGAAACAAGTTGTAACAATAATGGAGGTATGAAAATCGAAACTAGAGGTTTAAGATGTGTCGGTTAGGGCACTATTTCACACGATAGAAAATTTTAACATTATAGTTTACGATTATAAAGCGTCAGTTGTACAAGAGATTGTAAAATTGAATTTACCTTTAAAGCAATTTATGTTTAAGTTGCGTATAAATAATGCCGCCGACTATACAAAATGGTACTGCTGATAAACGAGGTGTAGTACGACCTGCAGAAAAAAGGTAATTTTAATTCTAACCTTAGAAGATACTTCACATATAATTTTTTATTTAAAGCTTTTGTATTTTTATTGTTTTAGATTAGAATTGATCTGTAAAGTCAAATACTGTAATACACTACCAGATATTGCATTTGATCCAAAATTTATAAGCTATCCGTTTGAAACGACTAGGTGAGTATCGTACGATTAGAAACAAATAAACAGTGCCAAATGTAATTGAAATAATTTATTTTTAATAGATTTATTCAATATAATCCAACATCTTTAGAGCGTAATTATAAATACGAGGTATTAACGGAACATGATTTGGGAGTAGAAATTGATTTGATAAACCGTGATACATATATTGGTGATTTAAATGCTCAGTTAGACCCAGCGGATGAGAAATTATTAGAAGAAGATATTCTCACGCCACAAGATTCAAAAAGATCACGACATCATGCAAGGAGCGTATCGTGGCTTAGACGCACAGAATATATTTCTACAGAACAAACTAGATTTCAGCCTCAGACAACTTCTGATAAAGTAGAGGCAAAAGTTGGACATAACATTAAGAAACATTTTAAGGTATTCATTTGCTTAAGTTTTGCTTTGCTACTGGAATATTTAATTATTTTCAAACTTTTTGACAATCACAGGAGGAAACTTTGTACATGGATCGTGATTCTCAAATTCGAGCGATAGAAAAAACTTTCGACGATAATAAAAAACTTATTGAGAAACATTATAGTAAACCAAATGTTCAACCTATAGAAGTTTTTCCAGTTTATCCAGATTTTAAGGTATATTTAGCACATTATAATTAAAGAACACCTATCAAATAAATTTAATTAATTTTATGAATTATTTACGAACTTTTATAGATATGGAAATATCCATGCGCACAAGTTATTTTTGATTCCGATCCAGCTCCCATGGGCCTTTCAGTACCTGCACAAATTGAAGAAATGTCACAAGCGATGATTCGGTTAGTTATTATAACATTATGAAAAATAGTAACTATATTAAACATAAAAGAAAATTAAAATTCTAAAAATATTTATTTGTTAAGAGGTGTGATGGATGAAAGTGGTGAACAATTTGTCGCTTATTTCTTACCTTTAGAAGAAACGCTTGAAAAAAGAAAAAGAGATTTCTGCTCAGGTATTGATTATGCTGAAGAAGATGAATATGAATATAAAATGGCTAGAGAATATAATTGGAATGTTAAAAGTAAGGCTTCTAAAGGATACGAAGAAAACTATTTTCTTGTTTTACGTGAAGATGGGGTAAAAAAATTGAATTATTTATTATAATTTATTATCGAAATAAATTTATACTGAAAGGTTGTACAACAATAGGTATACTACAATGAATTAGAGACTAGAGTAAGGCTTAGTAAACGTAGACAAAAAGCTGGTCAGCCAGTCAACAATACCAGGCTTGTTGTTCGTCACCGTCCATTAAATGCTAATGAATATCGAATGCAACGTTATAGAGAAAAACAACTTGAACCTCCTTGTGAAGATGATGAAGATGATGATGATGAGGAGGAAGAGGAGGAAGAGGAAGAGATAGAAGACGAAATGCAAACTTTAAAAAATACAAATAAAAATGACGATAAGGGTTTGTATTTTTCCAATCTAACTTACAGCATTAAATTACAATAATATACAATTTTTTAATTTTTTTTTTTAGAAAGTTCTGATAATGAGGAAAATCAAGAGAATGAAAATGAGGAGAACCAAGAAAACGAACGGGAAAACGAAGGATCTCGTGCCTCATCGCGTGCATCGTCGCAAACGTCTAGCCGAAAATCTAGATCGAAATCAGCATCACGTTCTAAATCTAGATCGAGATCACCTTCGAAAGCACGTTCAACTCGCTCAGTACATTCAACACGAAGTCGATCAAAGTCGCGATCACGATCACGATCACGATCTCAATCACAATCTCATTCACGATCAGGATCACGATCTCGATCGCGATCTCAGTCTCGTTCACAATCTGGTTCACCTGAAAAATCACACTCTAGATCTCGATCGGGTTCTCCTGTAAAATCACAATCACGTTCAGTTTCAGGTTCACCTGAGAAATCACCATCACGATCACGTTCCGGTTCACCAACAAAATCACGGTCAAGGTCAAGGTCTAGATCAAGATCAAAATCAAAATCAAAATCAAGATCAAGATCAAGATCAAGATCAAGATCAAGATCTGGCTCTCGTATAAAATGTCGATCTCAATCAAGATCGCAATCACGATCAAGATCACGATCACAATCACGTTCACAATCAGCTTCAAAATCAAAATCAAGATCTCGATCTGCATCGGTTAGCGAAATTGCAAGTGGTAGTGAGGAAAGTGGAAGTGTTAGTGGTAGTGGTAGCGGCAGTGGTAGTGAAAGTGGTTCAGAAAGTGAATAAGATTATATTATTTTGCATTGATTTAAATTTTGAATGATGAATATATATATATATATATATA
>JAPYYT010003895.1:0-11883 GCA_030522565.1 Ceratosolen corneri | reverse complement strand
GGGGGGCCGATACCGATGGGGCGTTGCCACTGCGATCTTTTCGTCCAACAGTTGGACGCTCGCGCGTAGTGCACTTGCACGGGTGTTGATTTGTCGGCCGTTTTAATAACCGAGTAGTAGTAGTAGTAGTAGTAGTAGAGTAGTTGGGGTGGTTGAGGGCAATTAAATTTGCGAGAGCTGGGGGGGTGTTGGGAAATACTCGGCGACGTTCGTAGGCGAGGTGTCGCGTATTTGCACTCTGGCGATGAGGGAAGGCGTATCCACGAGTTGGCAGAAATTTTGTAGCTTTACTTGTATGCCTCGAATGCACTTAATCCAAGTTAATATCATAATGCTCTTCTTAATAGTGGCTCGGGCATGGGAAAGTACGAAGAAAAAATGGCGGTAATAGGAGAAGCAATTTAAGCGGTCGAGTGTGTGAGTGGAAAGTGCGTGGTAGTGGGCTATTTAAGTAAGGATGGGAACGCGTTTGAGAAATTCGCTCAAAGCTGTCTCTGGTAGAGGATTACGATTAGTTAAAATCTTTCATTTGATACAATAGATAAGAAAAAAAAAAAAAAAAAAAAAAAAAAAAAAAAAAAAAAAAAAAAAAAAAAAAAAAAAAAAAAAAAAAAAAAAAAAAAAAAAAAAAAAAAAAAAAAATGTTTGAAATATCAATACACGTTAGATTGAGAGAAAGAAGAGATATAATTTTTTACAAAGCGTTAGTTTCAAATTGGTAAATAGCAAGCAAATTAAAGGGGAAAGAATAACGTAATTTCGTTAATTTACTGAATAATTGATGAATAGGAATGAACAATTTAAAGTAGATTATTACGAATAGAAAGAAGTAATGTGAATTGTTTTTTTTGTTTTTTTTTAATTTAATCAAAGAAAGTTGGCAGAAGGAAAGGAGAGTAGAATAAAGTTGGTTGTATAATTGAAGTTACTTAAACAAATGAGGAAAAAAATAAAGAATTTGAACAATCGACTTGCAGCAACGAGAGTAAGAGAGCGTAAGTGGTAACCAATGTTCACATTAAATTTATTATAATACAAATAACAAATACTGATAAACGAAATATGTCATCATTTTAAAAAGCTTATTAAATCACAAGCCTGTTGATATAATAAATTGAAAAAATAAATTAATAATTTTGACTTCTTAGATAAATAATTATATATATATATATATATGCATTTGTATATGTGGATTTGCATATGCATATACATAAAATAAAATTTCAGCAGCTATAAAAAATATAATAAATAGATTTTATTTTAGTGTTTTATGACATATTTTTTAATTGCAGTTTATTATAATAATGTCAATTGAATGGGGCAAAACGGTATTTCGGTATCATAAATTCGCATCTGTCTTTACAATTCTATGCATTTGACAAGTAAGAAATTTTATTTATAAAGATATGGTTAATTCTATAATATCTATGATCACACGTGCACACGCATATGCGCATAAAAGTGTGTCTGTCAGTCTTCAATTGGTTATTAAATCCGTACATCCTGCAGTAGCAATAATGATAAAAATTAAGGAAAGCATAGCTATTCGGGTGTTTGAATTATTCGAGAATTTGCATTAAATTAGATGGCGCTCTCTTATTTAAAACACTGGCGTTTGTGCTGGCCGTGCACATTAGTTTTGTTTCCAATTGCCGTTGCAATCGTCGCAAGAGCACCAAACAAAAGCTCATCCCGTTCACGTAAACCATCACCCGAGTGAGTCGGCGGAAAGTTGGCTGCGATTCGAAATCTCAAGCTCCGAGGAGCGGACTCAAATACCACACACACGTCTTCCCGGCATATCGAGAAAATTTACGTGGATCGCAAATGCAAGACAATTCATTCGGACATTGAGCGTGCAGGAATGGGCGAGTGAGGCCGTGGCACTGAACGAGGACACGCACATCCACAAGGGATCAAGCCGATCTTGAAAACGCCAATTGGGAATTCTATGCGAGCGGAGTCGTGTTGGTCGCTTGCGGATTTGGCCTTTTTACGCCCTTGAGCGCGGCCATTCTACTATTCAACTATTAGGCAAACATATTCCCGGCTTTGTGACCATCATGATGCCAATCGATCAAAGCAATCGGAGGCGCAAAAATCTTCTCCAATTAGTATTTGTATTTGATAAAGAGACGATACGTTTGAGCGAAGTAAGACTGAAATAAGAGCGCGATTTTCAAGAAGAAAAGTGTCTTTTTGACGTTCACTGGCAATACTATTCTTGCCTATTATGTTCTAATCTTTCCTGTGCAATTGAAACAACAATACGAAACAATCTTATTATTTAAATACGAGTCAAATATTATTTTCACTTTTTTTTTTATTCTTATTAAATTTTAAACACGCCCATTATTCTTACTAGTTATTATTATTGTTTTCAATTTATTACGCGTGATTTATTATTTATATATATATATATATATATATATATATATATATGACGAAATAAAGTCCCTCGTTATAAGTCTTCCATTGGCCGAACTTAAATGCGTTTAAGAGCATATAATCGTGTGCGGTAACATTTCTTTTATTAATTTCAAATTTATGGTCAAATGACGAAAGAGGCTGCTTTATTTCATGTAAATTATTAATAGAGTCTAGACTTGAGGGTAACGTAACAATCGCATATTATAAAACTAGACAAATAATATGTATGTATATATATATATTACGATTTGAAGTTCTGGCGAGAAAAAATGAAATTTTCACAACATCTTTATAAACATACTATTCAGTAAGAAATAGAGACTAAAAAAATTAATTGTCTCGGTCGTTTAGAATATCCGCAGTTCATTTTACGCAGTTGTTTACGAAGCAGATGTATGTTAATATATGTTTATCAAAAAGTTAATCGTCTATCGAAAAACTTTAATATACGAAGAATCTATTATTATCTGTGACTATAAGTCTTAATAGTATAAATACAATATTTATGAATAGTAATTGTTTAGTGAAAATTAAACGGAATTAATTTCATGATCGCTTCCAATATAGAATCGATAATGATTCAATAAAATTTGTATCCCATTAAATCAGATTCATCCTATTATAAACATTTATAATATTTGAAATGTCAGTACCTTTTTTAAATTCAATTAAATCAACATTGATATATTTAAATACAAATTACGGCATCCATAAGTGAGAAATAGTTTACCTTTAAAGACAATTAAAACGAACCGAAAAGCGATTCTTTATTCTCAAATACACGCGCGCAAATACAATAATAAAATAATTCAAATACACAAAAATTCCTACATAAAATAATAAAAAAATACGCTGTTTTTAGTAACGCAATTTAAGCATTAGTGTGTGATATTGATCGATTAAATTAAGAAAATGCGATAAAAAGAGCAGCGCTTTTAGTACGAGTAGGAAAAGAATTGTGATTTAGCGTAGCGAAGAAAATCCAAGTTTATCACTTAAAACTTGGAAAACAAAATAAAGCTATAAATGCAAGAAAAGAGCAAATATCAACTGCATAATCTCGATAAAGTGTCATGACTCTACTTTATTCAACGAACTACTCAATTCATAGCCGCCGAGTCACGCATCTTGAGGAATACAATTTACGAAATAAATCTCGAAGTCTTCCGCGAAACGTGAGCTTTTCAACAGAACATCAAGTACCATATTATGCCGAAGCTGTGGTAAAGTCTAGGACTTAAATATCGACAATACAAGCAGCCATTCGAGTAATTTAGAAATCCCCAGGCCCAAGCATTCATTACCCGTAAGGTCACGTGACGAAAAGCCATTTTAACGCAATAACGCAAACACAATAAGAAACCGACTAACGCTCGCGCCTCTCTCTCTCTCTCTCTCTCTCTCATCACAACTCTCCTTGCAACACGAAATACGACTTCTGCCCAATTTGCAAACACTCCTGACTCGCGGCCAACAGCCGCATATACAGGAGTTTTGCTGCACTTTGCTGCAAGTCTCTTCTCACCATCGCCATCCGTCAACGATATTACAGAGCGTTACATCTATTCGCTAACCCCTCCCCTCCCCCTCCCCTTAAGCCGTATTTGATCCAAGTTCGTTGCGACTCGAGTGCTTAAGCGCCAAAGCTCTCTATCTGCACGCACAGATATTGTGTGTGTGTGTGGTAGTGTAAAGTAATGTCTCGTGTGAGAATTTGGTGTGGTGCACTGACTATCCAAAAACCAATAGAATTAGGGGTTTCGTAGGACCTTCGAACCGCTCGAAACTAATCTGGATTCTTAATTGCAATTGCAGGTGATACGCGAGAATATAGTTTTCAAATTAAGCGAGTCCAGTCGAATGTATTAAACAATTAATTTGGGATATTCAAATTTTTGTGCTTCTCAATGCTCCGGGGAAATAGAATTTCATATCGATGTTGAGTGAAAGCTTTATCAATGCTCCACATTCACACCAATATTTCTGTATATCTTACTCTTATCAACGCGTCTTTCACGATTTAAACGAATCAATCTTACATCAATGTGCAAGTATTTTTTTTTTTTTTTTTTTTTATAAAAATAAGTGATTATGACAGCTTTAATATTAATATTTTGTCAGTTTTATCGATTTCTCTTGACTACATTTTCAATACTTTCGTACTTTTCTGGCAAAATAGAAAGCAAACATGTCTATTTATTAATAATAAAATGTTGTTATTAATTCTTCGGATTTGCTTTATGAAATAACCGTTGAATTTTTAATTCTTACACTTTCTCGTCAAATTCAATTAAAATTTATAATTCAAATTCTTTATTGCAGTTTAAAATGTTCAGAACAATATATCGACGTTAGTATTCACATATAGCAAATAAAGAGACTTCGTATCTATTTTTTTCATTAATCAATCTGTTTATAATGTTATTATGTGTATAAATTTAGTATAAATTCTTATTGTGATAAAATTGTTGGACATTATATCTTATCCTAAAGCGGAAATATGCCTAGTGATAATAAATAAACCTAATCTTCGACTTCATACACTTTTTCAATGTTCGAGAAATTTTATTTGAAAAAGTTAGGCCTCTTAAAAACACACATAGACATCTAATTACCGATTAAAGCGATGAAATTACAAATTTTAATATTTAAATGTTTTTTTAATTTATTGTAATCATCCATCACAAAATTTACTCTTCTCAATATTAATTAATTGTGTCTGTCTTTGGTCATCATTGTACGTGCGCTGCACGACTTAGTTTTAGTTTAATATTAAGTTATGTCGAATGTTTAAAAATATAAGGATAAAATTATTCACCGAGAATTGACATACTTAACTTGATAGCTTCCGAACGTGTGTTATCATTAAAAATACTTATTGTCATACCAATGATAATGAATATGACAGGACACGATATCGTTTCACGTAGGATATACACAAGTCATTATTACGCTCTAATGATTTAAAAATAGACACCGAATGGCAATGCCGCTCGAGATCATAACAAAAATAAAATAAAATGAAAGAGCAGAGGCGCGTAATGAGGGAAGAAATTAAATGTAAAGAAAATGTTCTTGGCGTTACAAATATATATGTTACACATCCTCTACAATCATGCCAATGCACGGTTATTGATTATGTGTGTTTTCTATAATAACACGTAGCGCGTCATTTTTCAACTTTTTGTCGTTGTTTTGTTTTGTTCCTTATCTAATGCAATATTTGTTACTGTTAGTTTTAATGGGAGCAATATGCATATTAATAATAAGTCGTCTTCTTTTAAATTATTATTATCGAATGCAAACACGTAGAAAATATATTACGTGGGCTTTGTTTTCATCTGCCTGGGCGCAATATTGGGCTGAATGCTTCTGAAAATATATTTTCTTTCTACGTAACAAAATCAATATAATCTTACGACGCCTTCGTATTTTTAGACGAATTTGTCATTAATTCTGTTGTTAAGTTGTGTAAGTTGCAGATGAAATTGAAAGTAAGAGTCGATGAGTGGAATGTAATATTGTAGAATCCACTGCGAATAACCGGCGAGTCGTGATGTACGAAGAACGTTGTTCCTTATTATCGTGAAATAAATCAGACCTCTTCGTTAAGAAGATGACGATGTTTATCAAGTTGTTGGCTGCTTCGGTAGCCATTTGAATAATCGCGAGATAGCAGATTAGAAAATAGCGACGGTAGTTTTGTTTAACTGCTGCTTCGTGGACTTTATTTGTACGAGTTTAGCATTCGGGTGTTGGTTGATGTTGGAAGGAGAAGCTTTGGCAAGTTGAACTTTTTGTATTTCAATTTTGTTTAATAATTGAGAATATAATATCGATTGCTTTAATAAGGAGAATTCAAATTTAATCTTTTGATGACAAATTATTAAGAGTTTACTTAATCTTATGTCTTTTGTAAGCTGCGCGATAATGAAAAGCAATCGAATATGTCATTATTATTAAACAGTGTGATGTATGTTGTTATTAAGTTTTAATAAAATGTCACTTGTCGCACCTGCTGCCGTTAAATGCATACGAACGGGTAACTTGTAAATAATTGCCCATCAATCTGTTTTAATTTTAGATCATATCAAGCGCTATTATTCTAAAGCTTTACATCACGCATACACTTTTTAATGAGTATAAAAGTAAGAGATCACTGGAGATAAATTGAATGTATATTAATTAAAAGGATTCTTGTGTGCACCGAGAATAGCCCGACATATTTCTCATTTATAATAAATCAATCGCTAAATACGAAAATTTCAAATTTTCATAATTTATATTCCGTCGTGCAATTACATTACATAAAGCAAGATAAAACACGCTAATCCAATATATATATCATTAAACCGCTTATATTAAGGTAATTCTCAAATCGTAATCGCTTACAAAATTAGCAGCCCATTGAAATATTTATCTATTTCTGTACCTGTTGTTGTTGTTGTTGTTGTTGTTTTTTTCTTTCTTGTACATCAACAATAATAGTATATCGTAGGCAATATAAAGTGCAATTGCGCAGTGCCGACTTTTCAACTGAATTGAATTTTGTGTCCTTTTAATAATGTGTGCTTTATTGCGAACATACCAATGCATTCGACAAAAAGTGCAGATTTTCAGAGCACACAAGTGCAATACAATTTCCAAGTGAATGAGTAATCGGCATGAAGTGCGTCAATAAAAACTGTTTGCTGCAAATTGAAACTAGAATAGACCTAGTCATGCTTGGCTTGTTTTGCATTAAGATTTTTAACGTTATTTTGATGACCTGCCCGTGATTATTCGAATGCCAAGAATAAATGGCTTCGGCAATCGCGAGAAGTAACGAAAGAGTCGTGCGAGAATATTCCATTGCAAATTTCAAAAGGATAAAGCTCGAATAGAATTCCCTGTAAGGGCCAACATCGTTTCAACGCAGCCAAAGAAGAGGATAACAACCTCATTGTACAGTGAGGATGATTTCGTTAAGCTTCGCTAGTAATATTCTGCGTGGCTCGATGCGCAGAATTTTTGCCTATTCTTGGGGCAGGGGGATCGGGGGGCAGGGGGGACTTTTCTAAAGCATTTTCCAGCGAAAATCTGTTCGTTTATTTAAACAAGCAGTTAAGACCAGCCCAAACAAATTCCCTATCATAACCGTCCCTTTTCGCCTGGGAAAATCAATTAAATAAAAATCCTCGTTGCAAACATAAAGTACAGATAATCCATAGCTGTAATGCAAAGTAACGGAGAATATAAACATTCGTTCATTGAACGCACAAGCGCAGTTGATTTTAAGCGAGATTGAATACCTCCTGGATAAATGAATTTCCCAACGATTTGCAAAAGTCCTGTTGCTCGCTCGATTCCCCATACAAGCAACACACCTCCTCAATTAACCACAAATTCTTTTCTCGCAAAAGCCGAGCTTTTCATACCCCCAATACACGCAATTACACGGGCTGCAATAGAGCGAGAGGAATTTATTTAATAATCATCATCGCTGCGACTTCAAAAGAGGACAAAAATGCCTGCTCCTTGTTCATGCGATTTAATTGAAAGTTTTTCAATAGCGTTGCGTTCAATACCAGTGGCGAAGAGCTTAAAAAACAAAAACAAAAAACCAATTATTACGTTGATGTTGGTGGGCGTTTAAATAGCGAATTAATCTTAAAATAATGCTGTTATGTTAATTTGAGAATTGTGAGGTCCAAGCATGCGCTCCTATGTAAATGAAAGTCTCTCAAAATCCGAAAATTCAGGGGCCTTTCAGGCGCTTTCCACGAGCATATTCAATGGCCAAGTGCCTTTGATCCTCCGTTAAGAGTCAACAGCTTGTAAATAAGGACTGTTAAGGTCAGCAAAGTCTTGAAACAAGCAACGGTACATCCATATAAAGCGATAAACGCGCGTACTTATAGCCCATAAGTAAGAAAAAAAAAACCTACCAAGGCTCATAGTCTCTCGGCTAAACGAATTAGGCTCAGTTAAATGAAAAGCCGCTCCTCCCCTCGCGCACCAATCAATTCACACACACACACACGAACGCAATTTACGTGGAATCTGTCGACAGGCTATTTGCACGCTGAATTTGTATCGCGACGCATAATCAATTGAATAAAATATTTCAGCTTAATTGCATAATAAAGCTAACTTTGCATAATGCCATTACGGAACTGGAAATACGATGACAATGAAAAGTCTCGTCGTCATTGTGATATGCATTTTATGCCGCTCTAAGAAAATATGACAATTTCGCGTGAGGAAAATTCGGATAAGCCAAAGGGTCTGCATTAGATAATTGTCATTGGAAATTTATCGATTTCGTCAACCTGCACATTGATTTTCGAGTTACGATTTCATTTCCAATCTTGTCAGATGGATTTATCTTTTGTTTTGTTTTTTTTACGAAAACCGACCCAAAGTTTCACAAGTTAAATATTATTGAGGATTGACAAGTTAGCTGAACGAAATTTATTCCTTAGAATTATCGAAGGAGCGCGCGAAGGAAAATTCCAATTATTTAAACATGAATTTACATTCCTAAATTTACGGACTTTATTTTTAAACTAAAACTAAGTTATTTATATCTGTCGTCTACTCCCCCTTCCCAACCTGCCACCGTCCCTGTAGCTGTCTCTGTCTCTGTCCGTCTCTCTCTCTTACTCGCTCAGCCACTCACTCACTGTACGCCTGTTTATAAATAATGTGCGCGCGTGTATGCATTTGTAAAATTTGCACTAAATGTTCGTGAGAATAAAGGCATTGTTTAAGGCTATGATGATTAAGAATTCAGGAGTTTAAGTTTGCGAACTCGCGTACTCTTGATTCCTTATCAAATAGAGTATAGACGTGGAGCTTTATATTGATGACAGTCTTCCTGAGAATATACGATTGCTTGATATTTATTAGCGCAGTTGCAGTAGGAGGTACGAAGAGTTCTTGGTCGGTCCGCTCCTTGAGCTTCTTTTGAGTTGTGAAACATCCGGCGATAAGAGTGGCCTTGAACTTGCCTCATAGTAAATGGAGGGGAAGCGCGTAAGTATTTGCGATATAATTTAGAGATGTTTAGCAAATTTTTATTTCCCTAGGCCATTATTAGGCCATGTAGAGTGAAGCTTGAAGAGGTTGGATAAAGAGATTGAAAAGTTTGGGCGGCCATTGGGAGTCGCGAGACTTTGGACGGGACAGATCGTTCCTTTCCAAATCGTTTATGGGCTCATTTCGATGAATTGTAATGCCAGGAATTTCGGCGATTATTCGTAAAAGATTGAAGAGCGGCTTAATCTGGGAGGCGTCTTTGTCTGCATTTACGAACGTGAATTTTCTATTTTAATGAGCTCTCGTATCGAAAGTCTGTGCGTCATCAATTTGTTCAAGATTTTTTTTTGATAACAGTGTTCTGCGAAAATACCATCCAATTCCAATAGAAATTGAATGTTTGTACACTTGATTGCGTATAAATATCTGTAATCCACTTTTCATGCCATATTGATTTAAACAACGTACGTGCCTGCTGCTTCGAAATAATCATAAATAATAAGAACAGAAATGTAAATTTTGGGCACATGAATATATGATAATTGCCCAAGATTTTTGATATTGTAGCATTATGTTTCGTAACTTTGTCGAAAGCACGGCAATAATGGCCTACATTTCGTTTATTTGTCCCTCTTCATTCGTCTCGCAGCCTAATCTCTTCGTTTAAAACTTTTCGACGAAATGACTTATAAATGAAATTCCATGAATGACACTCTCGAGCTTTCAATGCATTCGGTATTTGTTGATTTTTTTATTCTTTTCTCCAGCCAATCGGCCTCCTTGCACTGACGAATCGGCGAGCAAATGTGGAATTTGGACGAGGAAATCGTCGCGACCAATGCCTTCCAGATGCTTAATAATTTATCAAATGCAAATTCCTCTCTCGTCATCTTTGGTCCAAACACGCCTCCTTAGCAGAATATTGCCCCCCCCCCCACCATGCCAACTCGCAATTAAGCTATCGGTAATAATTGCCGGTAAATATGACATTTTGGGGCCGTCGGGCCGATACTTTACGGAATTAAAATCATCCCCGGCGAACTTATCGTTACGCGAAATCCTATTGATACTCTACGCGGTGTAATTGCTGCAGCATAGCAGTACAGTCGACGGTAAGATTTGGTAAGATTGGTAAGATGATCGATTGGAAGGCCGGGCAAGTGCATCGACGTAACAATATATGTCCATTGCCGGATGGATAATTAAATAATTAGAATGGCGCAACATTGCGACCAGTGGCAAACACGAGCGCGCAACGCCCACCTTTGAATTATCTTACAATTTTATTGCATTGCACGTTCCAAGATTGGCCCGCCGCTTCGCGCTCAATTAGCTTAATCGCGCCCATACATCACGAGCACGAAACCATTAAATTAATTTCGCCATGCTAATCAACGCTACATTCTTACACTCGTAATCGCGCCTCACATCAAGATGCGAAATAGCTGGGATTCTCTCATGATTTACAGCAACAACACTTTCGGCCTTATTACCAGCAACAAAACCACAAGCCACGCGCCTATTGCTATCCTCCATCCATTCCTATTATTCCACTGACCATTGCTGACCGCTAATCTGCCGCCTCCACCTCCTATCTCATTTTGCAAGGCAGATGTGCTCGGCTCGGGGAGCCAAATCAACGAAACTCCAGCTCTGCCCCCTCGATCCCCCTCGATCAGCAAGAGTCGAAACTCAACTCACCTTATGCCGACAATTGCGATCGCCCCGAGCCGACTACCCCCGCTCCAATTGGCCGGTATACATTACCTCGAGTATCTTCTGCTGGAGCGCATTGCCGTGGAGGGCGGCTGCCGCGGCCGCAGCCGCGTGCTCGGCCGCGTGGTAGGCGCCGGAGGTGAGGGTGGCGGTGGCTCCGGCGGCGGCGGCGAGCTGCTCGCGGGCCGACCTGGACATCGGCGAGCCCGGGGTGTCCCGCGCCATGTCTATGCAGAACAAACACAAGCCGGGCATGAGTTTTGGCTGGGCGTTGGAGTGGTGGGCCGCCGTCGGCGGCCTGTACGGACTGAACGCGCTGCTCCTCCCCTCCGTCAAACCGACGCGCATCTCGAGCCTCCCTCTCGGACTGGAAACGTTGGGTGGGACGGGGTTATTGGGGAAGGGGGGGGCGATGGCCGCGCGGAAACCCCGAGTGACACTGGAGCTCACTGACGAGTTGGTGAGGCCCGGATAGACGAGAGAGATGCTAGCAGATAGAGAGCCCAGCGGAGGTTCGACGCGCGACTGGATCTTTATGGAGGCCGGTCAGGGTGGATGAGGTGGAGCGGCTGTTGAAAGTCGCGAGAGCGGCGGCTAATAGATAAGGAGAAGCGCGGATTGGAGCGCGAGAGCGATCGAGGTGAGAGGAGCGAATAACGCGTGGACGATCGCGTGCAGGAGCCGAGGCTCGACTGAGGTTGGCTTGTCCACCCCCCC
>JAPYYT010003894.1:0-11337 GCA_030522565.1 Ceratosolen corneri | reverse complement strand
GGGAGTTGGGAGGGTGAGGACGATCCACGTTGGCGAATGCGCTCGGCCACTCGGCGTGCACTCACACAAGTTTACGGGAAAGGGCCCACTATAGTCACACCGTGAACACCGATAAACAAAGGCACGGGCCGGACTCTGTGCGTCGTGGGCCTTGGCACATCGGCCGCAGGGAGCGATGAGGGGCCGAGTCTCGACGGCCGGTGTACCCGCGAGAGACTAAAGTCGCGACTCCCGCCGCCGAACGTTCAAAGGTCTCTCGTCTATCCACTCTCTCTCTCTCACTCTCTCACTCTCTCACTCACTCACTCACTCACTAACTCACTCACTCTCTCTCACTCTCTCTCTCTCTCCCGCACACACACGCTCTCCCTCTCCCTCCGTAGGTCCCCCCTACTCCTCCCACCCAGAAATCCCCCCTCCCCACCCCCTCCTCTGTCCTCCTCCTCCTCCTCCTCACTCGCGTGCTCTTACCTCCGCGCGTGGCGCTCACCCACGCACGTTTACGAATCTCACTCGCGCGTCAGCCTACTATCGTTGGCGTCTATTTATCTCGCCTCGGGGGACCAAGGTAAGAGAGAGAGTGAGTGAGTGAGCGGAGAGAGAGAGAGAGAGGGAGGGAGGTGCACCCCATTTAATTGTCGGGGCTTGGAGCGACGGAGAAGGATGGGCCTTGGTAGGAGCTGGTGGCTCGTCCTAATTTCGCCATTCGCGCTCTTCCTGCTGGTCCTCGGGCGGCCAGGGAGGGAAACCCGCGAGGCCGAGGGGCCCGTCATTGGCCACTCCAAATTTGGACGTCGCGAGCACGAATAAGTCCGGGACGCTCGCCACTCCACTCCTTTCCTCCCGCGAGCGTCGAGAGATGAGTCTCGCCCTTCTTTCTCGTGCTCCAGGCGCGTCGTATTTTCATTCGTGGATGCCGGTCAAGGACGCGGCCCCATAAATACGAGGCCCTCGCGCGCTTTTCAACGCCATTCAAACTCTTCCCTTTTCTTTTTCTGTCTTTTTCACTACCGCTTACAACTAAATCTCGTCTCTGCGTGTGATGTGGGTGACGCGCGCCGACATCGAAGAAGGTGACGGAGGAGGTGGCGGAGGTGGCGGAGGAGGTGATGGTGGCGGTGGTAATGGTGGCGGCGGCGGCGACGGCGGCGAAGGAGGAGGAGGAGGTGGAGGAGGAGGTGGAGGAGGAGGAGGAGAATGTTCTATAACAGTCGAGCCGTCGTCACCATTGCCAAGTCAAAGATTTGCTGATCCATGCGGCCGTGTGCCGATGTATGCGTACACTATTTTGTCTCTCTACTTGATCCAACCTAATTGACGAGGCAGTTTTTTCCACGAATAGTTGGTCCGGTCGATTAGAATCAGTGGGATGTAAATCGTGGAATTTGGGATTAATGTGGCAAATAAATATACGACTTCCTCTTTCCCTTTTTATTAAATTTCTTCACCACTCCCAACGAAAATCTCTCTCCTCTCTTTTTTATTTTTCCTTTTTATTTTTAACGTAAACACGTATAGGCATATACATTTGCATGTTGGCTGTAAAGTTCTGTGTGGGGCGACTCGCAATCGTTGAGAAACATAACGAGCTCTTTCGTCTCGAAGCATCCTTAATTTCGAGAATGTAATTAACAGTAGCGGTGTGTTTGTCCAATGTTTAGCTGCTTTTAATAATCGTATTGATAAGTTAAGTATGTCGCTGCTCAATGCTCAAGAAACAATAATACACACGCGTAATGCACGTCGTCGTAATGATATTAGGACGGTAGTGAGTAGCGGCAGAGAGCCTCGGCCCCTTGAACTTGAAAAACCAACCAAATTGCACATTAAAAGAGAACAACACACTCGTCGACTTGCGCACAATACATATACATATACAAATTCCATAAACACAACCAATTAATAACATAGATAATACAAATGGACAATAATTAACGGGCATAATACTGTCTCGGACTAGACGCTGGTGAGTGCGAAGGGAAATAATATGAGATCATCGTTATTAGCTTAATTACGACGAGTGAGACGCAAACAGTTTATTCTGATTCCTCGATCGGCTGGACTGAACGTCTAGATATTCTCTATAACGAGAGAATTGACACAATCCGTTTTCCCAGGAAGCATACGCACTACTAGCCGGAACAAGCCTTCATCTCCCATCATTTGCAGCGATCAATTGCTAATTGCAAAAACACTCTCCCCTCCTTCCTTCCTCCCTCCTTCCAACTCGATGCAACGCTAATGTAAATACTTGACGCCTACGCTAATGCAACGCACGTGTCGGCGCTTATCAGGAGCTGATATACTCGCGATACGCTCATTTGAAGGAAATAATGCCGGCGAAAAGCTCGCCGAACATCGATAATAACGACCATATACTCCAGCGATACCCCGCACTCACACTCACACACGACTAGATATTGCTGCACACCAACTATCCACATCATACTCCACGCTATCTCGCAATCCCAAGTAGCTTTCTTTGTCTTCTCGATGATAATTGCATCAAAAGTAGCTGCATCATTCCCCAGGATTCACGAGAGCCATACAGAGATCGAGTCAAAAGCAAAGAGACTCATACTCGAGTCACAATGATTTATCTCGGTAAATATAGTCGCTAGCAACGTACGTGCGACATGAGCATAAATTATGCCTCCCCTCTCTCCCTCTCTACCCAGAATAGCTTCGTAATAACTACTCTCTTAAACGTCGGTCTATCATTATATTCGTTATTACCTAGTTGGCTCCGCGTTAGTCCTCGGCTTTCATTCGACGTTTTCATCTTCCTTGCGGCGTCTCACCTTATCACCAACTCGACCAGCCCTTCGAACATATTAAACATAGCAATAATACCTTGAGACTGCAAATGAGAACAAGCGCAAATGAAAAGTGCAAGGGTGGCACATCTCCACTTCTCAACACCAACGAGCCACGAAGAGGACGTTGGAGAGAGTGGTGGAGGGCAGCGTCCGGGAGCGGCCAGGCGCTCACTTGCCAGTGGGCGAGGGCGAGGCGAGGGCGAGGCTGGCCGGTAAGCTCGTGCTCGTGTTGACGGTGCAGTCGAGCTTGCGTGCCTCGTGCTCGAGGAGGACCGCGTCGACCGAGGGCTCCTGGCAGACGGTGCGCAGCGAGTCGCCCAGAGCTCGGCGGATCTGCTGCATCTCACGGCCGGCCCGCGAGCTCCTGCAAGCACTTGGAGTCAGACGGGGACGGGGAGCGGAGCATGCCCCGAGCACTTACCGCAGGACGTACAGTTGGCGCCGCTTTATCTCCTGGTTCAGCTGCTCCCTCAGCGCGTGGATCTGTGGAATTGAGGGAGAGAGGCGGTGATTGAGAAGCGAAGCCTCGGCGCCCTTAAACTATCCTAATCGCGCCCGCCGATTCTCTCCCTCCCTCCCGCCTATTGCGAGCGTGGCCGATCATGGGAGGCGATAAGAGAGATGAGCTCTGCTCGTCCGTTTTCTCATGGCTGCCCCGTCAAAGTATTAAGGATGACGCGTCGGTCACGGCATCGGCATCACTAACACCATCGTGTCCAAACGACTCGCCCTTATCTCCTCACTCGAGTGTAATAAAAGGTAGGATGGGGCTTTAAATAGGCGCCGCTAAATGGCAAATCCGACCGATTAAGACTCGAGTGGATCATTCTTTAAGCGGCGCAGCCCCTTCGCAAATCCGCCAATAAGATGCCTCGAGCCCCGTCTCAAGTGATATTTGCGCGCGTGAGCGATCCACTCGAACGCCCTGTCAAACTGCGCGACAATAATTGGGAGCTCGGCTCCCCTCGTACGTACCCCCCCTCCCAACCTACTACAGATCGCGGTTGGTTTTGAGTGCGAGGGCCGCCTTTTACCTGGTTGTCGAGGCGTATGACCTGCTGCCGGTGACTCTGCTCCCTGGCCTCGAGGAGCTTCTCCGCCTGGAGCTGGGCGGCCCGGTAGCGCTCGACCTCGGAGCCCCTCTCGCGCGCCAGGTCGAGGACAGCGGAGGTCGAGTGCGAGTGCACGGCTTGGGACTTGAGCCTCGCGATCTCCGCCTCCCGCTCCGTTATCTGGCACTCGAGTCTGCGTATCTTGAGCCGCAGCTCCCGGTTCTCCTGCTCGAGCTGCTCCGGCCCGTAGCTCGAGCCCAGGAGCTCGACGTGGGCCTTCTCCTGGCGCTCGTAGCTCTTGCTGCGCATTCCGGCGGAGCGCGCCGAGGACAGCTGGCGCTCGAGGCTGCGCTTCTCACTCTCCACGGACTTGACCTGCAACACGTGAGGCCGTGAGGAGGAGTCTGCTCGAGGCTCTCCAGCCAACGTCCAGCCGACGTCCAGCCGACGTCCAACTATCCTCATCCTCACCTTGTCGTTGAGGGCGTCGAGCTTGCCCTTGAGCTCGCTACGCTCGCGCTGCGTCGTCTGCAGCTGGCGAAGCAACTGCTCGTCGTCCCGGGCGGCGCTGCCTGCGCCCGACTCCCGGGGCCAGCTGGAGAGGCGCAGCTGGGCCTCGAGGCCCGAGCGCAGCACCTCGCTGTTGGCCAGGTCGTTCTGAAGCCGCGTGTGCTGGTCGCCCAGCAGCTGATTCGCGTGGCGCAGCTCGTTCAGGCTCTGCTGCAGGTTCTCCAGGCGCTCCGAGGCCAGGCGCCGCTCGCTGTCCAGACTCGAGGTCTGCTTCTGCAACTACGGGCAGAACCAAGGACGAGGGGGGCGGTAAGGGGCAAGAGGGGGGGGATTCGTGTATTATTGGCCTAACTTTATTAGCTTTATTAACTTGGATTATTATTTTGAATTATTATATTGGGTTGGCTGAGCGTTGGGTTCTGGTCTTTATGATCTATGTGATGGACCGATAGGATGGTAATATAACTTGCTCGTTGCCGGTAATGTAATGACAAAAGTCAGGGGGCCGTGGGGTGCAATGGAGCGCTGGTTCCTCGATAATTTCTCGATGATTTCTGTGGTCGCGTTGGCCGTGGGAATTGCAGATTATTTGAATGCCGGCTTGTCAAGGAAGACACGCGGAATGATAATGAGATAATAGTTGTCGGAGAAGGCAGCCGATCTTGACACTACGTGACATTGTAGATTTTTTCACCGCACAATAATGGGGATTTGAATTGTAAACACGGAATGCATTAGCATAATGTTGAAAATCGCTCTTATTGGTATGTAGCTTGTTTATTATAGATAGAGATGCGACATAAGCGGATGTAAATAGTTCGCTTGGCTCGAGGAGCGACGGTTTCGCGTTAAAAGCAAAGCAAAAAAAAAATTGCCACTAGACGCGAGGCATATGAATGCTAATGTATGCTCGAGAGGATCGCGGCTCCGTTGAAAATAGCAAATGATTCATCCGATAAGCACTGCCAAAGGCGATTATTGAAATGACACGAAAGCCCGTCTAATTATTCATCAATTGTTGTTCATCAAATTGTTGTTACGGCTTCTTATTGCACACCGCGTGCATGTGATTGGTAGTCCTGTTGGAGTAACAGCATCGAGAGAGAGAAGTAAGAGACAGTTGCCGCGCGTCGTTACAAACAGCGCGGAGATACGATGAATGAAGGGAGAAGGGAGGAGGAAGAAAGAGATCACCTGTCTTATTTTCTCGGCGTCGCTTTGTGAATGCGCGTTAGCTTCAATGAGGCTTCTGTGCATCTGATTAATTTCAGCTTTCATTTCGCTTTCGGTCGTGGATGCCTTTTCGAGCGAGTGATTCAGTTGCTCAATTGTGCTCTTGAGAGAAATACATCGCTCTTCGAGGCTCGTAATCGTGCGCGCCTGCGCATCGCAGCGCTCCTGCTGTTTCTACAACAAACGAGAGGCGGCAATTAGCGATTGATTTACAACGCCACGAGCGACTCTGTATTAGATGAGATGCAATGATACTTGTATGCTGGCTTCTTTTTCCTGAATGATCATTTGTAAACGCTGCAAATCACCTTCGAGAGACATGCGATGCACTTCCATTTGCGTGGCTCGGTTCTCACATTTGCTCAAGTCTTCCTTTATTATTCGCTTATCGCTTTCCAACTTGTTGGCTGCCTGCCGCATTTTCTCCAATTTATCCTTAATGCAGAAACACACAAACAAACGCCCCACATTATTATCATCATGATAAGGAGTATCATGATCATTGCTCTCTCGTTGTTTTAGCTTTTGTTATTAATGGGACGTTATCGATCGTATATTGTCGTTTGCCTCGACTCAACTTACCTCGCATTGAGTTTTCTCCTCCGCTCCATTGCTGAGCGCCATTTCAAGATAAACGACCTTTTCTCTGAAGCGATCTGCCTCCTCGCACTTATCCTGCAACTTTTCTCCCTGCGAACAATAAAAGACTCGCTGATATATAAGGGCAGACAATCATAATCGAGCTTCGCGCAATTATTATCCACCTGGCCTTGCAGCAGACTTTGCTTCTGCATTAATTTGGACTCGAGGGCCGTCTTCTCGTCTTGCAAATTGCGGATACTAACTTGCAAGCAATTGAGCTTAATGTCGACTTTACTTTGACTCTCCTGCGCCTCTGCCATTTGATTCCTCATGATGCCAAGCTCCGTTCTGTAATCGTCCTAAAAAGAGCTCGAAATACGTCTTCGATCAATAATCCACTCGTTAATTATCACGGATAGTCGGGTGCATTAACAATTGGTCCTTACTCTTTCGCGCTCGATTTGCGCCACTTGCTGCATAAGAGCCTTGACGCCTCTCCGCACCGCCTCCGGGTCAACCTCCAAGATGACTTCGCGATTCCCCTCCGCGTGCTCTTGCACTACGTCAAAGCAGCACGGACAGAGCAAATTAATTGTGGCGCTGGCATTCAATTAACGGCGCTCCCTCACTCACTCACTCACTCACGCGCCCGCACACACGCACACACACGCAATCCTCATCATAACCGGAGCTTTTTAAATGACAGCCCAGCTTAGAAATCCAGCTTAGAGGCTATTACACCTTGCCCAACTTATCTTAACCAAAGTAATAACAGAATAAAGGAAAGCAAAGTAAAAACGCTCGGTCAAGTTAAACCAAGTTAAACCAAGCTCAACCAAGCTCAACCAGAATAACACGGAGGGGGAAGGAGCTCCTTACTTCGAACGGGACTGTATCTTCGGATGGGGCTCGAGAGCTTGAATGGCATGCTGACGCTCCCGTCCAACTGTATGCCGGCGATCCGCCTGAGGATGAGGACGACACTGCTGAGCTTCTGCTCGACGTCCTTCTTCTGGGTCTCCATCTGCGAGAGCTGGGCGTCGAGGGCGCGAACACGACCCTCGGAGCCACCCAAGCGTGCCTTCACCTCCTGGAGCTGCTGCGTCGCGTCGGCCAAGCACACCTCGAGGTTGTGCTTCTGGTCCTCCAGCTTCCTCTCCCGGCAGCGCCCGTCCTCGAGACGCGCCATCAGCTCCTGCTCCCGAGCCCGCGATCTCTCGTCCTCCTCGTCGGTGCGCGACCTCAGCTTCCCGAGCTCTTGCCGCGTCAACTCCAAGTGGCTCTCGAGCTCCAGCACCTGCCATCAAAGCACAAGGATTTTTCATTTGCCCGCCTACTGGCCGAGATCCCGGGCTTATTTCGCCCACGACCTTGGCCGACGACGTGGGGGAGAGCTTATCCCCATCCCATTGGCTCAAGCGACTATCGAGGATCGATTATTGGTGGATTATTGGCAAATTGTTTACCAACTGGCTGGGAAAATTGGGGATAAATTTGATTTATTCAAGTACTTGTTTCTTCGCTTGATGCAATTGCAATTGCGCTCGCTCGCGCTCATCCACTTCGTTAATTAGCCTCGCTTGCAGCTCCTTCTCGGTATTTTGCACTTGCGCATTGGCGCTATGCGATTTCTCCAATTCCTCTTGCATTACACGCAATTGCTGTTGCAGCTGCAACAATTCCAGCTCCGTCTCACGCAAATTACTCTGCAGGCGATTTCGGTCCGCTTCCTGGCTCGTTTTCCCATCCTCCAGCCCTTAAATGTGAAATGAGCATTTTTTTTTTTTTTAAAATCGCATCCTATAAAAGGGAGCGGAAGCTGTTCTTCTGCCAATCGAAGCGCATCTTTCGCATTATTCCTAATGAACGCAATTGCGCAACGATAAGCGCAATAAATAATTCATATTGCGCGAGCTAATGCGCACTTTAATCATTTATTTACCCGAGATCTTCTGATATATTTCCTCCAAGGTGCGCGCCTGCTCTCTCTTATCGCCCTCGACTTGCTTTATTCGCTCCCTCAGCTCCTTATTGCTGCAGTTGTACTTTTCCTTTTCGTAATTCGAATCAGTTAATTGGCGGCGCAGGTCCACAAGCTCCTTGCGAGAATTTTCAATGGTAATGTCAGCTAAAAGTTTTCCCAGGAATTCGTTTATTTTCATTAGAATTTTTGTTACTTGTTTGCTGTCTGTTTGTAATGGACTTGTTACAATTGCTTTGGTGACAGAGACTTACCTTCTTTGAGTTTTCGATTGGTTTCTTGAAGCTGATTGTGAAGCTCGTCGACCTTATCCTCGGACATGTGTAGCTGAACTTGCAGCTCCTCGATTTCCTTTAAACCATTTTCCCTCTCATTACGAACCTCCTCCATTCTTAATTCGAGTTTCAACTTCTCCTCGTCCCCTTTCAGCTTGCTTTCGTCTAATTTATTCTTCACTCTATTCAATTCGTCGCGTAACTTATTCAAACTATTACGATCCTGATCAGCGTGAGTCGCCGCCTCTCGTCGCACTCTGTCCAAACATCCTTTCTCTCCCTCCAATTCTCTGTACACGTTTTCCAATTTTTCCATTAAAACCTGTTGATCCTGATGAGCTGTAAGCAACATTTTATGGCTATGGTTTCTCGAGTGCTTATTAAACATTGGCAATTAAGGGCTTGTGGGTGGGGGGGGGGGAGCAAACAAACAAACGTGAAATATCAAATTGTTTTAAATTATTGTACAATTGGGACTAGTGATTTACCGATTAGCAGAGCTTGTTGTTTGTCATTTTCAGCTCTCAAGAGAATTTCTTCGTGCTGCTGACACAAGTTCTCCAAATGATGTTGCAATTCCTCGATTCTCTGCTGCAATTGATTTATTTCATTGTCCTTCTCGTTCCCAAGCTGATAGACACTCTGCTGCAATTTCTTTTCCAGTGTAATTTTAAGATTTTCCTAAAATTGATGCAATCATATTAGCCGAACATTAACATTTATTCATTCGCATTCTATTTACGAAAAAACCGACTGTCGATGCAATACTGCGCCCAGTAAAATATTGTCTCTACTTTCTTTTCTTGCATTTTTTTCCCTCTTAAATGACCGACTTATTTGTCATACGATACTTTAACACGTAAATCTAGCGATTCAATTCTTTAATAATTCTTTTGCATTGATCCATTGACAATTATTGTGCAGTAAAAGACAAAAATCATACTTTTTCATCGTTCAGCTTCTTCATGGCATCCTCGTTCTGCTTCTTCATGCTCGTCAATACGGATTGAAACTCAGCCTCCTGCTTTTCACTGAATTGCGATAAGCTTTGCTTGATGTCTCGAGAATTTTTCTCACTGCTCTCCAGTTCCTTTGTCAGGCGTTGCGCTTGATTCTTCAATCCCTCCTGCTTTATCAACAGATCCTGCCTCTCCGCCTCCAACTGGACTTTCTTCGCGTGAATTGTCTCCAAATTGCTCTGCGCGTCGAACAGAATAGCCTCGAGTGTCTCTTTCTCGCTGCGCATCGACACGAGAACCTCTTGCAATCTCTGAACCTCCTTGTCACCGCTCTCCAAAAGTACCTAAGCACCACGATTCAACAATCACGACAAAAAACACAATTGATAGCCCATTCCTGCGCCCTTTTACATCTAAATTCCATTTACCTGCTTCTCCTCGTTATCCTTAACGAGATCCTCCAGATTTCTATTGATCCTCGCATTCGTGTCACCGGCCTGCTCGAAGCGCTGCTTCAGCCTCATTAGCTCCTCGTTAAGAGTCTCCTTCTTTCTTGCCAAAATTGACAACTGGTTGCTCAGGTCTCCCCTCTCACGGCTCACCTGCGACAACTCCATCTCCACCTTCTCCTTCTCGATCTCCAGGAACTTCATTTTCTCGTGAATTGTCACTTTCTCGGACTCGAGGTCCAATCTTATTTGCTCAGCTTGCAAGATCTCCTTCTTTAACGAGCTCAGGTCCGCCTGCTGATCGCTGCACTGACTACCCAACTGACTCTTCTCCTCGTTCAGCTTTTTCAGCTCATCCTGCAGCCTCGCGATGTCCTGCTCGTGTCCCGAGCCGACCGCCTGCGACTTCGTGAGAAGCTCTTGGAGGTCCGATTTCTCCAGGAGCATACGCTCGAGCTCCATCTCCAGCTCACCCTTGCCCTTCTCCACCTGCGCCAGGTAGTTGTCGCACTCGATCCTCTGCTGCTCGAGCACGTCCTTGGCCAAATAAGCTTTGCTCAGCTCCTCCCGCAAGCTCAGCACTTCCTCACGGAGCTTACTCGAGCGGTCCTCCTCCGCGCGCAAATTGCTCTCCTGCAGCTCGCAGTCCTTGCTCAGCCGCTCCGACTCACTCTGCAGATAAGACTTCTCGTCCTCGAGGTTGCGACAGAGCTTCTCCAGCTTCACGTTCAGCTTCTCGATCCTCTCGTAGTCCGCGCTCAGATTGTCGATCGCGCCCGCGTACTCGGCCCGGCTCTTGTCCACGTTCAGTTTCTCGCTACGAATGCTGTCCAAGGCCTTCTGCAGCATTTCCTTCTCCTGCGACAGCTGCGATATCTCCGACCTCAAAGTGTCCAACTGGACAATGAGTTCGGCATTCTTCTCGTCCGAAAGCACCGCGCGCTCCTCGAAATTCTCCGACTGCTTCCTCGACAGGCCCAGCTGCTCTTTGCTCGTGCTCAGCCTCACCTGCCCCCAACAACGCACAATACATTCCCGTACATTGTTAAATTGTTATTGGATTGCGCGAGGCACCGCTTACGCTCCAATACGCGGCATCAATCATGGGCAACCTGCCCAGCCTTCAATCAACTACCACTACTACTACTACTACTACTGCTGCTACTACTACTACTGCTACCACTACTACTACTACCACCACTACTACCACTACCACTACCACTACCACTACCACTACCACTACTACTACTACTGCTACTACTACTACTGCTACTACTGCTGCTGCTGCTGCTGCTACTACTACTACTACCACCACCACCACCACTACTGCTACTACTACTACTACCACTACCACTACTACTACTACCACCACTACCACTACTACTACTACCACCACTACCACTACTACTACTACTACTACTACCACTACTACCACTACCACTACTACTACCACTACCACCACCACTACTACTACTAC
>JAPYYT010003893.1:0-11344 GCA_030522565.1 Ceratosolen corneri | reverse complement strand
GGACGCCGATGCGGACGCCGCACGTGGACACGCGGCTTTCACTCGCGAGGCCGCGTGGGCGGCTTCGCCACTACCAATGTGGACCGGGCCGAGTGTGGGAGGTGGAGGGCGGGGGAGGAGGAGGAGGAGGATGCGACGACGCGGGGAGAAAGTCGAGCGAGAGCCGATGTAGTCGCTCGGCGCATTAATATTAGAGGGCCGCGGCTCGAGTTGCCTCGTGCCGCACTGCCGAACCTTCTCGACAGTTAGCCGGGGCTAACGCTCCCTCTCTCTCCCTCGTTTATATATCTAAGGATATTGGCCGATGGGGGATTGACGGCTGCTATAAATAAGACAATACTACCTGCTGCACCGGCCGCCACACAAGATCTCGGCAATGCCTCTCGCTTGCTCAGCTGCGTGTCGCGGCCGATTCTCTCAGCTCCGCCTTTAGCGCCTCATTATTACGAGAGCACTAATTACTGATGGAGCCGCTGGTCATTCCGCCGATCTTAATGCTCGCCTGTCAATAGTATAAGGCATTTGCTCTTGCTGAGCAAATGCGTGGTTGCGCAGGTATTGGCTAAATGGAATTACGGCTCGTTGTTGGGAAGAAGTTTGTGCTCGTCGTGCAACAATGCCTTATCGCGTCCGTGACGAGCACGTTACGCGCATTGAGTATCCGCGATGATAGTGTGTGGTAACGAATTTGAAAATGTACGTGTTAACAAGCCGTTGAAGATTGATTTTCAAAGTATGAAAAAAAGTCGGCATCATTGGTGTGGTATGGGGAAGGCTAAAGAAACTACCGTTAACTCTCTTTCAGCGGGCGAATAATTTTACTTGCTGCTTCGTGTAATGCGCAAGCCTTTTTAAGAAGTTCATAAAACTGACTTAATTTATCCCGTCGAAATGGTCTATCTTGTCGTTAATGCATTAATGATTGCTAGAAAAGAGATAACAAGATATACATTACCGTTGTATTTTTAAAAAGAACACGTGTAGGTTGCGTCAGATCTACATAAATTAGAGAGAGAGAGAGAGAGAGAGAGAGAGAGAGCAAGGAGATGAGGCAAAAACGGTAATGGAGAGCAAGAGAGAGGTAGGGATGCGGAGAAAGACGGAAATGGAGAAAAACAAAGTTATGCTAAAATGAAAAATTTTAGCTTATCGACAACAAAATTTTCAACCATGATTATCAAAACGCGTATTAGCATAATTAACGAAATGCATTAATATTAAGTATACAGACATTATCGACAATGCACATTGGATTAACAATAAATACGCAAACTATATCATTATTTAAAACAAATATACACGTGGATGAGATTTATCCGCAAAAAAAGACAAATCTCTTAAGGTAAAGAAATGGTAAAAAAAAAAAAATCTAACGCTGAAAAGAATTTTACATACAAAATGTACGTATAAATTA
The DNA here is from genome assembly GCA_030522565.1 of Ceratosolen corneri. Classification (NCBI taxonomy): domain Eukaryota; kingdom Metazoa; phylum Arthropoda; class Insecta; order Hymenoptera; family Agaonidae; genus Ceratosolen; species Ceratosolen corneri. The sequence goes on along the minus strand of JAPYYT010003893.1, from coordinate 9,930 downwards.
TTCCTCAAATAAATACTAAATTAATCATTATAACATTTTCTCTTTAATCGTCAAGTACGCGGATGAAAATTTACTATTCCATTTGACAAGAAAGTTTTCGTTAGAGTAAATTGTATTATTTAAGATAATAATTTACTACGCAATATTGCCATACTACGAGCGCAATTAATATAATGATAATTGAGTCTATGAATCACCGAAATTTTGCCTTATTAACTAAACTAAAACTATAAGATTTGAATAGGTAGAATAAAGAAGAATTATTTTCCAGAGTACAACTCTATTAATTTTATTTGCTAATCGATGGGCACGTGCAATGACCAATATACACTGAAATTTAGTTTTCGCGCCTCTAAAGTTTTCATTACTACCAACTTTAAATCCTCTAGAAGATGATATGCACAGACACGTATAAGTTCATTTCAACGATTCATTTATGTAGAAACTGTAGAAATACTCTACTATTGTTACTTAACAACTTTTAACTTAGTTTCTTTTATAGACTACGGGATCGTATTATTATTATTATTATTAGTAATATTGCTTAAAATATCGTATGCAAAGAAATATTACGCATCTCAAATGTGCAAGAATCCAAAGGCATTTCATCTTCGAATAATGCACATATGCCATAGATGTTATAAATAGATACAATGATCATAAACGCTTAAAAATAAAGCCAATAACAAATAAAAATCACTGCATGACTATAGATTAATTTACCCTCGCTGCGTGCGTACGCGTATTCGGGTGAATGTGTGCGTTTGCGTGTTTTCATCTGTGCATAAAAACTAAGAATCCACGCTTTATTGAACTAAATACTAGCAGCTTCGGTCAAACATAATCAAATTAATCGAATTAACGGCAGCAGACACTTTACTTACCCGTTTCTTGTATTATATACATATATATATTGCAACAATGCATACGCATTTTTCAAGCACGGAAGCAAACAAAACAAAAGTTCTTCATCTACCCAACTTAGTGGTGCACTTTTTCGAAAGACCGATAAAGATCATTAAGCCAATAAAAGCTAAAGTTGGCATTTAAAGAGAGAGACAGAGAGAGAGAGAGAGAGAGAACAGTAATAGAGAAAGAGGTAGGAACGGACATAGATAGGTAAAAGTCGATATAAAGAGTGACTGAGATGGAACGAGAGACAAAGAAAAAGAAGGGGGGAAAGGCGAAAAAGAGAGAAACCGAGAGGAAGTGAATGGGTGGATTAAAATGTTGACAGCAAGCATGGAAGTTTTTCTTTCTTCTATGCTGGCAACATTATTCTGTACCGTAATTCTTATAATTGGCTAATTAACGAGATATGTACACGTACCTGGAATTTCAATGTTATTTTTCAGCGTGTATTGTACATTATTTATCATTGATGGAGATACGCCAGAGTATTTTTGAAGGATCTGTGCTTATAACGTAATATATAATTTTCTCCAAAGTCAATATAATTATGATAATTCAATTTCGTTAGTTAACCTAGGCACAATTTAAAAATCATTTGTTATAAGTTTTAATAATTTTAAAAATGCATCAGAGTGAGCAACTTGACCTTAGCGTCTTTCTAAATTTAAATTTAATAGAACGTCACCCTGTAACATATACAAGGTATTTTATCTTTATTCGCAGAAATTATTAAAATTAAATTTTTATCATTATCTTTATGCAAATGTAAATTTTCATTCCACGCTGTACACGTGGCAAGAGGAATTAAATGCGCACGAAAGAAAAATATGTAATAAAAATGTACGTATTTGTACGCGAAATTTGAAATACAAATAATGGTTGTATTATACTAAAATTGTTTTATACTAAATTATAAGCCAATATTTTATAAAATCCATACTAATGCTAGAATTATGCTTGTTTTATGTATAACATCGACTGTATTCGTTATTATTACAAATTCCCAATATTTTAGCGACACTTTGCGTCTTAAAACTCTTCGATTACATTACACCATGAAAAACACCGCATTTATGATTTTCAACGCTTTCTTATGCTACGTAATCGTTATACGTGTAAATTATCTAAGGTGACCATTAATATTGAATAAAGCCGATTCACACAAAAATAACTTTTGCGAGGGACAGGCTATCGCGTGAACGTTAAAAATACGACAGACACCGACGATGACGACGACGAAGACGACGACGATGAAGACGATGAAGACGATGACGACGACGATGAAGTCGACGACGCCGACGACGACGACGACGACGACGACGACGACGACGACGACGACGACGAGGACGACGATGAAGACGATGAAGACGATGACGAGGACGATGAAGTCGACGACGCCGACGACGACGAAGACGACGACGAAGACGACGACGACGACGACGACGACGACGACGACGACGACGACGACGACGAAGACTACGACGACGACGACGAAGACTACGACGAGGACGACGACGAAGACGACAAGGGTCAAGCCTCGTGCAAACAGTGACGGTGCACTGGCCCTTTAGGTTGGCATCTATCTATAGGTGCGCACCTCGGCTTCCTCGATCTTAATGCCCCGATAATCCATTCGAGTATACATCCGTCATTCATTGTGCTCGAGCACAACGAGCCTTTAGCTCTTTGGCACAATAGAAGCTAAATTCAATTTTTCCTCCATCCATTCGCTTTTGTCTCTCTCCCCTCCCTCTATCTATCTAACTATCTATCTCTATCTGTCTATCTATCTATCTAACTATCGATCCGTATATATGTCTACCTATCTAGCTATCTATGTATTTATCTATCTGTCTCTCGCCCTCCTCCCTCACTCAGACAAACACACGCGCGCGCACACACACACACAGTAACTCCCAATGCATAAGCATCAGTGACTTTATGCTTCGATTTATATTTATTGTGGGATATAACTGCACGTTGAGTTTTCCCCTCTGCCTTACTTATTTCCGTACTTTATTTTACATTTGAGTTATTTATTGGATAGAAGTTAGACACAATTCATTGTTATGCATGCATATATATGTATATGTATATATGTATGTATAATTTTGAAATTTAAGGTGGGCAATATAACGCGTATCCTCATATACGACATCCCTTCTCTTTTTTTAACACTCCAGATATTTTCGTTGTGAGTAATTAAATATTGTCGTAAAAGCTGAAATTGATTTCTAAGAATAATCGCAATGTCAATACTACTAATGCGGAAGTACATAAAGCTAAAGCTTTCAATATTCACTTATAAAATAATTTAAAATTCACTTCGGATATAAATATTATGAGATTTATATCCGTTTAAAATAGTAAATGTATTTAAAATCAATAAATAAACTTGGGCTTTTACTTTCTGCAATAAAGCAAAATAAATTAATTTAGTAATTTCATCACTGTATACTATTTTAAAGGCTGGATAAATGGAAATTGTTGAATTATCGATTTCTTTTTAAAATGTTCTAACATCTTTTTAATATTACGATGTGCCAGGCGAATAAATTTTATATAAATAATGAAGTTATTTTTTTATCTAGTATTGATAGTTACAAACTTTTTAATTGTTGGGCGATAAAAATTTTCAGAAAACAGCACATCGCACTGTATGGTACGAATTTAAAAAATTCACTTCCACACTTCCAGAGATGCGCGATCGTTTTTATTAACAAGATTTTGTGCTTAATGCATAATTTTAGTTTTAATGATAACTCTAAATATCTTGTAACATTTGAATTCGGCTATTATATATTCGTTTATATTCAGCTGGTTGTGGTCATACGAAAAGACAAAATATTTTTAATACAATGATTAGCGCGCACCAAGCTATCATTATTAATAATAATGGCAAACTAAATTCCGTAGAATGGAAAAAAGAGAATATAAGGAAAATTTGTCATCAATTCATAAAAATATAGTCATAAAAAAGTACTAAGCACAAAGGTATTTAAAGACAGCACTAAAAAATTATATTTAGTATAAAAACATGTTTAAATAATTTAGAAAATATGTCATCCGCTTACCCACCAATTCCAATAAAATTGCAAGACTGTCGTGATAAATTATAAAACAGCTTATAATCATAAAAAATAATTTACTTTCGTGATCTCGGGTTGATTCACTTGTTTCTGGATTTATTGAATGCCATTTCTTCAATACATTATTAGACTGACGGTAAAATAAATTGAAAATTAACTAGTCGCAACACTCGAGCAAGTAAAATAAATAAAAGTACATTATTCCTGTATATACAACATTTTATAAGTAATTTGATTATAAGTAAAATGATTTCTCCGAGTACGTAGTAATGACTTATTTGCATTTCATTAGATGAAAAATTAATGTGCATTTCAGTTTCTCGGCATTTAAGAGCCTTAGGAAATAAAAGGTGAAAGAAAAAAAAAATAACCAGCCATCAATTCTAAGCTGTCAAAAAAAAAGTAGGCATTAAATATTTAATGTATTTAAAGTAAAAGTGTCCTGTACACCGACAATTGGGACCAAAATTATTTTCAACTAGCAAACCTACATTTCCCAATTTGAATAAAATGTCGAATGAAAAAGTCAGCCGTAACGCACAGGTGGGACAAGTCGATCGGAGACTCGATAAGCTAATAAATGAGCTCGATTAATTCGAATATGGCGGATGACGTGGAGAATAATGGACGGCGAGGGATTTGAGACGAGATTCGTCAATTTCAACGTCCTGCCCGTCGAGACACGCGATGTGAAATTCCTAATAGGGAATTAGGAACGCACCTCGTCTCTAGCCATCATATCATCTGCGCACTTGGACTGCGCAAACTACTCGAGATATCTTTCCGCAGCTTCTCTATAAATCCAAGGCCGCGATGGAGAGAAAGAGAGAGAGGGTGGGCACAAAAAAAGAGCGGGCAAGTCGATCGAGTCGCTGAAGGTTGAAGGGTGGGGCAGCTCCGAGGGCAGAAATTCGTGCCTCGCACGTGAAATCGGAGTGGCGCAACCTCTCGAGGACGTGATTCCGGAGCGAATCCAGACCTCGGGTGATGGTCCATTGACTTGGCTGGCGGCAAATGTGGCATACGTATTTCATTAAATCGCGTGCATTCGACATTGAAGGCAAGACGGGCGCGTTCAATGCCAAGCCGATGCCCAAGCTTTTAAAGCTAAAGAGCTTCGGCTGCGAATGCTCGGCATTTTTTTCTAACCCGCAAACTTCTCGCATTTAACTTGGGCTGCATGGGAGCTGCTTTATTACCCTCTGAATTTCTGCTGGGAAAGTATCGGAAAGTGCGAGGTGACTAAATAGAAGCTGCTAATTGGTTATCGGTCAAGGTCCTCTCGGCCATACTCTGACAACCTAATCCTCAATAATATATCGATTATCGTGTGGGCTGCAGCAAATACGAATTGGTACTTTTGTTTTATTAATAACTCGTTACATTCTACAGCTGCTCTTTCATCCTAGGATAAATGAGATTTTGTTTTAGTAGTTATGTCAACATATTACACACGCAAACCAATGCGCAACAATAAGAGCAGCGAAGCAAATCAATAACAATGACATTAGCATTTATTAGTATTCATGGAAATTTGTTTATCCCTATAGTTCCTTTAGATTATTCATTTTATTATTCAATTGAAAAGTAACGGACGTGCTGGAATTAAATGAAAATACATTTATCCTGAGCTACTTTATCGATGAAGATTGTGTTTAAACAGTTGAGGTCTTTTCCTCGACATTTTCTTCTCAAAGGTCGATTAATTATAATAGATAATTAAAATTGAGATCCATCACTTGTCCTCCTCTCATAAAGCATCGAAGGGAAAAATAAATGTAATACCGACATTACTGACATTTTAAATGTCAAAGTCTTGCTTAACATAAAATTTCAATTTATAAATGTAGTCCTCCGAAGTAAGAACTCCAGGGTCTCTCACTGGTGGGGTATAAAAATTTCACAGAATGGTCTCCGGGAGAAAACCTCTGAATTTCAAAAGAGTATCAAGAATATAAATGCTTTGCTTTAAAGGAATTATAGAGCAGTGGCTCGTGTGGCTGGCAGGATTCTTTTCAACTCCATTCGATAAAATTCTCCCAATGATTTTTGTGCTCCCGCGAGTGCTGTTATAATGCGCTCAAATAATGCATTACGACCAAGTCTATTCAACAATCTACCATTACAACATCCATTAAATTTATGAATATATACTATTAGCATAATATCAAGTCGCCACTTAACAATCTCAATGTATTTAATATGTAAAAGGCAAAACTGCATACTAAATGAATAGACGCGAGTTTATCTTCTAATTCGATATTTATATAGAAATAAGTGCAATTAAATGTGATCCCGTAATTGCATTATAAATATTTATATAACTTGTAATGGCATTTGTATAGTTATACATAAATTAAGGAATGAATTTGAAACTTGGTGAATTTTAAGCTCCTACTCTCTTGCCACTATTTTCTATTAAAAAATTTTAATAGCCACATAATATGTTTACAGTGTCTAAATTAATTCGCTTTTCATTATTATTATTATTATTTGTAATTTTCGATAGTCTGCGTTATTTATGTTTTTACTTTTTTATTCTATACTGTGGGACCATCTACGTCATTAATTAATTAATTAATTATGAGTTTGACAACTATGGAGTGAAAATTCATCCTATACACTACAGATACATTAAAAAAAAAAAAAAAAAAACAGCAACAAAGCTAGAATTTTTTTTGCATAAAACGTGCATTGTCTCAATGAAAGGGCAAGGCAAAAAAATCTAATGTGAAAAATCGATTTTATACCAGAATTTATCATACAATCGTAAATTTGTTATTCTGTATATCATAGAGCTGTCGGGTTATTTGTGATGGGCAATGACGTTTTGCCGATTATTTAAAAAAAAATCGATTTATAAAAATGTACATTGCGAGTCTGAGCCTTGAGGGAATAAATAATAGCTAGCAAGGGAACAAATGAAAAAAGTAAATTTAAATTTACCACCACTCAAACAAGACCACACTTCACTATTTATCACCCATTTCGCTGTTCACTTCCTTTATCGTGTGTTTCTCTCCTTTTCTTCGCTTCTTGCATTTATTAGAGTTTTCGAACTCTTTTACTGAAAAAATTTCCAATCGAGGACATATCCCGTTGCTCGCATTACCAAATGGACGATTCTCCGTTCGAGGACTTATCACATTGAAAATGTCTTTGATTATCCGTCCTACTGCTTAGAAAAAAAAATGGGCAAATTAATTGCCTTACGCAAAATTACTAAGATATAAATCATGTAAATACCCAAACGAAATAATTATTTCACGTGTAATCTAAAGCCCACATATTAAAAATATGTATTACCTAATGGCTTGTAAAAGCATTTGTAATTAAAATGACCATCTATCACACTCCACTACTTTCTACTCAATTTAACTGGGAAGAAGTCAACATCGCTACGATCACTCATTCGAGTCTCATTCGACTTCACCTATTGTTTTCTTCTCCTACTCTCCACTCAACTCTGTCTCTAACTTCCTCCTTATTCTACCACGTCCCTTTCACTTTGTCCCTGTCCGTTTTCCCCTCTCTCTCTCTCTCTCTCTACCTCTATCTCGTTCCTCTCTACCGCTATCTCCTTCCTCTCCTAGTGCGAGAGCGACTCAATTTTTCACTCTCCTTGTTCGCCATCCCCCCTCCCCCACCTGCCCCCCCCCAACCGCTATCTCGCCCTCGCCACTTCTCCGATGCCATTACGAGCTTCTCGGCCACATCTCGCAATCCCTTTTTAAACACGGGGAATCTCTCCCCCATTGATTGCTGTTTACGTAGCTTCGATTCTAAATTTGTCGCGACGCGAGCAGACCTTTTTCCCGATGCACAAAAATAATTCGTAACAGAAGCTGAGCGATCGCATCCATTATTCTCGAATTAAAAGGGGACATGCCTAACAATTATCAACTCAACGGGGCTAAATTCTTTCTTGTTCCTTGGTTTGCAGAGTGCTGATGTTGAGAGGCGAGCGCCGAATGATAATCGGCAATGTGTCGTCCTCTTCTACTCTTTATCGAATTAACCTCGTAACAATCGGTTCGCCTTCTTTTAACAAATTGTCAACTGAATGTCCGTTTTCTCAGAACTGGTCTTACGATGTTTCGAAACGAATTCAAAGCGTTTCGGAATCTCTGAATTTTTAATTGAGACGAATTTTCGCCTAAAGTGTTCACGAGGTGCTATCAATCACCTTTACAGCCAGAAATTTATAGAGGAATTTCTAGTCATCGCTATAAATAAAATATGGATGCGCGCAAAAGTAAACGAATGGATGTTCCCAAAAAATAATACATATAAATATAAATTTTGCCATCGTGCAACATAAAATTTAGATAAAAAGGTGTTTGTAATAAAACTGAATATTTGCGTAATAAAAGAGCTGACGTTTTTGATGATAATTAGGAGGAGTTTTTAAACGAGGTTGTCACTGCTTAAATTTAAGAGGCAGCCGTTATGTGTCAGCCATCCGATTCATAATATACTTTTATATCCAGTTGTTATCCATGGCGCAGCAGAGACAGACGTCTACACTTATAGACGATTAATCGAAATTTATGATTTCTCATATTCAAAATATAAATGCAGTTTTTGCAGGCATAAGATGTTAAAAAATCGTGCCCCTTCTAATTGCCCCAATGACGTCTCATTGATATTTAAGATATTTAAAGCAGAGAGATATATTGGCCAATGCGAAGAGAAAAGAAGAAGAAATTTCATTGCTAAATATTTATTTTCACTTATAATCTTTAAAAAATAATGTCATTTGTATATCTTACGCTTATATATATATATCTTATGATATATATATATATATATATACTTATATCTTATGATCGTAATAATTTTCGTCATTCGCGAGGGCATTTGTTTGTCATTATCAATATTAAGCATCCAATATTGATTGGAAAAATCGTTAAATTATCGAAAATAATAATCGCGTGACCTTGGTGATGATTTGAGTTACATGGGTTCCATGATAAAATGATAAACTATTGGTGTATGAGTAGGGGACAACCGATTGTATGCGTTTTAAAATAAGTTATACCAATCAACGTAAAAGAAAATTTAGTAATAATGCTTGCGAGGTGATATGACAATAAAAAATATAATTTGAGATTAAAATAAATGAAATATTAATCATTGTTGCGTGTTTAACTGTGTTTTGGACATTGATAGGACGATTAAAATTGCTTGAAAAAGAAAACTTGAAAAAAAAAACTTATTCCACGTAGAGAATAGAATAAACAAACTTTTGATGTTTCAATTTTAAAAGGGAAGAATGTTAAAAGCAAGCTTTGATTTACGCAAAACGTATTATTTATTTCGATTACGGAATTTAATTTAACATACTAATTTATTAGACAAGAGAGACGCGTTTGGAAATAACGAGAAACCCTTGGCTGCTTAAAATACAAACTCGCAGTTTTTCGATATTCTACCTGCAATACTGAAATACTGCAAATATTAAAGTCGAGGGACGGAAGTGCGCTTTCGGCTGGAATTTTAAATGCAAAATAATGCCATTGGACGACGCGGCCCAATGATAATTGAAATTTCGTTACCATTGCATTTCATCGCAGAGAGTGGATTTACCGACGTTCCGAGGGAGTCGCTGACCAACGACTAAGCCTCCTCCCCTTCTGAGTTCGAACACTCAGCTCGTCGACGAGGAGAATACACTTTGGAGGCCAAGCCCGGGAGAAATAGGGTCGGGGCCCTCGGTTAAATATGAGGGCGCAAGGACCCTCAAAGGCCTCGCTCCAAGGTGCGCAGTTCATCGCCAGTGAACTTTTCCATCGTGGCGGGGAAAATAGGCGTCGACAGTCGCGTAATTACGCGGTAGAAAAAGCAACTTGGGAGTTGGGAGCGCGCGAACGAGCGAGGCTGCCGCGAGGGTGGTGGGAGGGTGGTGGGTTGGAGAGCCGAGGCTAGG